>OX451737.1:1366001433-1366170085 GCA_948472305.1 Vicia faba | reverse complement strand
TTTAGTACATGTTTTGGTTCCTAGTTAATGCAGTTTATGTTTTTATTTGTTTATAAGTATAAACAAAGTATTCTAACCCTTCTGTTATATATTTAACCGGGGTAAAATATTATAAGATTTTCTATAAAATCACTCCTTAAACAGATTTTACCATAATCCTTAGTAATATGAAGTCGTCCCAAACTCGCAAGCATCATTATTTTAGATGAATTGCAAGTCAGAAAAAAAGTTCTTCAATCTTAAACAAAACATTTTTTCTACCCTTGCAATCTATCTCACATAATTGTATTGATGTTTGTTGCTACGAAATAGCGGCAAACAAAAGTAAAGTATTTTTTTATTGGATGATATAAGTTATATCGTATCGTGTCCACAGAGATTGATTATTGAATTGTCGTTCGACAAATCTATTCGTTAATGAGTTTGGGGTTGAATGGGTTTGTAAAGAAAATGTTATTAATAGAAAATAAATGTAAACAACAGGAAAAACTAAGGAAGAACTTATCAAGCATGCATATATACTACTTCTCACAGACTTAAACCTATCGACCTGTTATACTCAGCCTAACGATACTCATCGATGTCACTACGTATCACTCACAACCTATGTCATTTCTAACCCAAATTAAGAGATCGACTGTATCACCAAGGAAATGATCTCTCCGCCTCCTCAACAACATAGAAGACAACTGTGCTCGCTTGTATCGACGATCTCTCAGAGCGACACAAACAACACAGAGGCATTAAGTTCTGATACCCAAGTAGATTGTTAGCTCTAAATCTATCTCTAGAGTTCAGAAACTAACAGATGATTATCCTAGATAAGAATATAAGCAGTATATATCTATAGCAACTCAAATCTCTAAGCACATAGCAAAAATCCAGGACAACAATCCACAAAGATTTGTAAAGCAAGGTTTATATAACGTCATGGACGACAAATATACATGAGTTCAAAGAAAATATACATACAAACCCAATCAATAGAGATTACACAGAGAGAAAGATAAATGAACCACAAATCTACCGGTTTGTCAGCGCCAGTCGAAGAGAAATCCACCTCCAATCATCTATAAGCAAGGCCCTAATGTTGTTTTCTAAGCTAATTTATCAAAAAAATAAAGGTTTGATGAGTTGAGAGCAAATATCCCAAAAACATAACCTAAAAAATGTTCTTTTACCCCTTTTAACGACTTCTTGTCCAGGGGACCGTGTTAAGCGACACAGATCCTGATAAGCGCCCTCTACTGTCATGAGAAAAGAAAATCAGCTTTTTGTTTTCACCATAACTTGAGAACAGTAACTCCAATTTACGTCTGGTTCGAAGAATTGGAAAGCTTGTCCAACTATCTATCTAACAATGCCTAAATATCAACCAAATTGATAATTTCTTATTATTTTATTTTAAGCCGTGTCTTCGACACTTTATTGCTCATGCTCCAAATACACATCAATATTTATAAAATGGATGGAAACACATCAAACAGTACCCTATGTACACAAAAACAAAAATAAAAATAAACTAAATGTATTTACACAAAAGTCGAGTTTATTAAACGATATTAACAACAAAAAGTCGATAAGTGCAACAAAAAGTATATATAAAAATAGCTACAATTTTCACTTATCAAACTCTCCCCAACTTGAACTTGTTTGTCCTCAAACAAATCCAAACAACTCAAAGAACTAAAAGTAATTAATCAAAATACCATGAATCAACAAGTTTTAAAACGGAAAACAAATGTATGATTCAAACAAAAATGCACACACAAGATAAATACTTACAACAATCCAACAACGACAACATGTAAATGAAACGAATCATAAGTACAAAAATCATACTAAATATTATAAAACAAAACAAGCTCAATCATGAATCACATATAGTAAAAATTTATCGGTAGATGAAGAACACACAAAGGTGAGGGATAAAAAATACTTATCCATAATCTTGCAAATAATAGACTAAATTATGCATTCATCCAAAAATTTACATTGAAATTATAAAAGAAAGAATCTCAATGGCTTTTCAAAGTTGTAATGTGGCTTGGTTAACCAACTAGTGATAATTCCTAAAGCTAATAGAAACAAAAACTTGCCTAAACCTAAGGGAGTGATCAACTCACAAAGTTTCACACCAACGCACATCACTTATTAACACAACATTGTTCAAACTCTTTTTGTTTTTCTTTTTCAAAGCTTTTTCAATTTTTTTCTTTATTTTTCTAATATTTCTTTTTCACTTTTTTTTTTAATTTTTCTTTTCTATTTCATAGCATTCAACCAATAAATACACAATCATTTTTCTCCCCAACTTAAATTCAACCATACATTAAAGTGAATAGTCCCTACTTTCTAAGGCAAGGTAAAAATTCAACTAAAAATCATAGTTGAGGATTCAAGAAAACAATGAATCAATATCCATACAAAAAGGGAAACTAAACACTCATAAACAAGCATTTAGCAAAAACAACATGGATATCAACAAAAAGCTCAAAGGGCTTACTAATGATCACATACTTAGAAGGTGAATTGACTATTTGGCCAAAGTAGTTATGCTAAAAATGGAACAAAAAATGCCTTGATCATGTTCAAGCTTTCATACAATCAACACAAACAAAATATTTAACATGATAAAATCCAGTTAAAACAAGAGTTGTGGTCTCCAGCATATGTGAACAATGGAAAGCTACCTCACAAAAAGGGGGGAACTAAAGTGATTCACAAATGAACAAGTATACAAAAGAATGAATGACATAAAAATTGTAAAAAGTCTAAGTATCATGAATATGCTAAAGTATAGAAAGTGATAAATACATACCTCGAACGTGTACAAAACTTTAACAAAATCATTACCACGCATTCGCAAGTTGAAACACTCAAACTTGGAAAATCACCAAAAGTGGCCTCAAGCTATCGAACCAAAATTGAGTCCAAACAAAAACAAAAGAATTAATCATACTAATAATATTTACTATACTAAAAAGCCTAGGTGGAAGTGAGAAAAAGGAAAGTCAAGCGAAAATTTAAAAAGAATTCACTGGCTCTGCACAGCGGAGCGCGCTAAGCGGGTTGCACCAGTTACAGAAAAATAGGACAGTAACAGTAGTACAACAACATCCTCCACAACCACCTACACAATCTCAAACATACAATATTTAGAACATACAAACACACTTCCACAAGCTAAACATGACAAGCTTGCAGAAAAATACAAATTGACATAACAAAACTAACGGGTGAAAGTGAATTAACAAGTTGAAAAGTGAAAATTTGAGAATTTAAAACAGGTCCAATTTCAACTTATTAAAACACAAGTCAACACATACATAAACGAATACAAACAAAACATGCTTGTTTTACGTCGTAAGCTCGATGCCTTTATTGTGCGAACTAGTAACCTCCTCTCGTCATGCCATGATATTGTCACACCGTGCAAACATAAAGAAAGTGTCCTAACATCCATACAACAAACGTTACAAAAATGAGACAATTCACAACAATGCGTGAAAATAAAGAAAAACACATATATGCACAAGTATGGAAAGTAAACACAAAATATGTACAAGTAAAAATTGACAAGTTTATACACATATTCTATACAATATATACATTAACTACAAAACTCAAAAACAAAGAAACCATCACAATGCAAAACAATAAACACCAATTCTTGGCAATGACGCCATTTTGATGGAGCGGTATAGCGGCAAGCAAAAAGTAAAGTATTATTTTTACTGGGTGATATAAGTTATACCGTATCGTGTCCACAGAGATTGGTTATTGAATTGTCGTTCGACAAATCTATTCGTTAATGAGTTTGGGGTTGAATGGGTTTGTAAAGAAAATATTATTAATAGAAAATAAATATAAACAAAAGGAAAAACTAAGGAAGAACTTATCAAGCATGCATATATACTACTTCTTACAAACTTAAACATATCGACCTGTTATACTCAAACTAACGATACTCATCGATGTCACTACGTATCACTCACAACCTAAGTCATTTCTAACCCAAATTGAGAGACTGGCTGTATCACCAAGGAAATTAACTCTCTACCTCCTCAACAACACAGAAGATAATTGTGCTCGCTTGCATCGATGATCTCTCAGAGCGACACAAACAACACAGAGGAATTAAGCTCTGATACCCAAGTAGATTGTTAGCTCTAAATATATATCTAGAGTTCAGAAACTAACAGATAATTATCCTAGATAAGAATCTAAGCAGTATATGTCTATAACAACTCAAATCCCTAAGCACAGAGCAAAAATTCAAGACAACAATCCACAAAGATTTGTAAACAAGTTTTATATAACGCCATGGGAGACAAATATACATGAGTTAAAAGTAAAATCATATACAAAACCCAACCAAAGATAAATACACAAAGAGGAAGAGAAATGAACCAAAAATATCCCGGTTTGTCAGCGTCGATTGATGATTAATCCACCCCGGATCATCCGTATGCAAGCTCCCAAGTTGTTTTCTAAGCTCTTCTATCAAAAAATGAAGGTTTGATGAGTTGGGAACAAATATCCCAAAAACATAACCTAAAAAATGTTTGTTTACCCCTTTTAATGACTTTTTGTCCAGGGGACCGCGCTAAGCGGCACAGATCTCGCTAAGCACACTCTATTGTCATGACGAAAAAAATCAGCTTTTTGTTTTCGCCATAACTTGAGAATCATAACTCCGATTTACACTAGATTCAAAGCATTGGAAAGCTTATTCAATTATATATCTAATAATTCCTAAATATCAACCAAATTGATGATTTCTTATTCTTTGATTTTGATCCTTATCCGTTGATGAGTTGCTCAAAATCGCGCGTTTGAAGCCGTGTCTTCGACACTTTATTGCTCATGCTCCAAAGACGCATCAATACCTATAAATTAAATGGAAAAACATCAAACGGTACCCTATGTACACAAAAACACAAATAAACATAAACTAAATGTATTTACACAAAATTCTGCTTTATTCAACAATATTAACAACAAAAATTTGATAAGTGCAACAAAAAGTATATACAAAAATAGCTAAAATTTGCATTTATCAATGTTGTTGTTGTATTTTTTAATACACTTTCTATGATGGGTTGCAAGTGCCGAAAAAATATTTTTCAATGTATTAGAAGTTGGATGCATTCAAACCCTTGTGTTTCAGTGTATGTAACAAAACATTTATGATGAATGATGGATATGTAACAAAACATGTATGACGAAAGATGGATTGTTAGCTTTTATTAAAAATGTAGCTTCTAAAAATGAGTTTCCAATCAAAGAATAGTAATAAATTTTTTGTGTACTCGTCTCTCTTTAAAACAACAAATACGTAAAAAAATGGTGAATTTGAAGGCAAACTTCTAATAGTCAAATATCATTTTACATGATCGATTGCACGTGGAAAAAAGATTTGTTGTAAACAATTTATTTTAATATTCTATATAAATGTAATCATTAAAAAAATTTAACCTTAATTTTATTACCTAAATCAAGGTGATAGTTGAAAAGGGATGATAAAATAGCTCAGTTTTATTATTAAATCGAGGGTATAATAATCATATTTTACTATAAAAAAACTCATAACAAGATTGTACCCTAATCTTTAATAATATGAAGCCGCCCCAAAGAAATGAAATATTTACACTAGTTCATTTCATGAGTTGCTACAACATATTTCTTGGATTGATTGCAAGTGCAATAAATAAAAATTCCCATTGACCCTGGAAAGAGTTCTCTAGCATCTTGTATGGGACCTCTAGCATCTAAATCTTTATATCAGCGGAAATTTGTTGCATATAATATATTTTTAATATTCTATAAAAATAATGTAATTAAAAAAATAACTTATTCACCTCGGTGATTTGTCATGACTGAGGTGATAGTTAAGTGTTTTTTTTCTATACTATATTCACCGGCCTTAACAAATCTTTTTCATCCATTTAATGGTTATCAACCGTCAAGACGTTACCATTAGTAATCTGCGTGAAACCTAAGCGACAACTATTATAAAAGCATGATGAATATTGAAAATCTAACTTAAATGAAACATAAGGGGCGCTTGAATATTTTCATGCTTAAAAATTTAGGGATGGATTGCAAGAGTTGCTACAAAATATTTCTACGATGGAGAAATCAAGATAAAAGATATGCTAGTTTTGAAAGTAATAAAAGTGTGGCTCATTGGGTTCGAACTCATGTGCATATATTTATACCTCTTGGATTTTGAAACATTGAGGTGTTAAGTGAAGACTTTTCATGACGACCTTGGTTACCCCGCTTCTTTTGTTGAGGTAAAATGCGTTTCGCGTCCGAGGTTAGAGGTGTTATTTGTTGTAGTGTCTTAAGCTGATAAAGCAAAAGCGGCCCCTAACTCCCACCAAGTATACGTTGATGGATGATTGAAAGATACATGAGCTGAGAAAGCAAAGTCAACCCCTAACTCCAACCAAGTATACCTTGATGGATGGTTGAAAGATACCAGAGATAAGAGAGAAAAATCCACCCCTGACTCTAGCCAAATTTACCTTGGTAGATGGTTGAAAGATACCCGAGCTGAGAAAGAAAAATCAAACCCTGAACCTAACCAAGTTTACCTTGATGGATGGGTGAAAGATACTCAAGCTGGGAGAGAAAAATCCATCTCCGACTCAAAGTTTATCTTGATGGATAGTCGAAAGATAACTGAGTTAATAAATAAAAATACACCCCTGAATCCAACGAATTTACCTTAATGGATGGTTGAAAGATACCTATTCTAAAAGAGAAACTACCATCCCCTAAATCTAACCATGTTTACATCGATGGATGGTTGAAAGACACTCTAGATGGGAAAGAAAAATCAACCCTATAATCCAACAAAGTTTACCTTGATGGATGGTTGAAAGATACCTGAGCTAAGAGAGAAAAATCCACCCATGACTCTAACCAAGTTTACCTTGATGGATGATTTAAAGATACCAGATCCGAGAGAGAGAAATCTACCACCAAATCCCACCAAGTTTACCTTGCTGGATGGTTGAAAGATACCTGAGATAAGAAATAAAAATCTAGCTTTATGTCTATCCAAGCTTACCTTGATGGATAATTGAAAGATACCGAGCTGAGAAAGAAAAATATACCCATGACTCCAAACAAGTTTACTTTGATGGATGATTGAAAGATACCCGAAATGAAATTTAAAATCCACCCCTAACTCCAAACAAGTTTATCTTGATGGATGGTTGAAAGATACCTGAGCAGAAAAAGAAAAATTTATGCTTGACTCCAACTAAGTTTACCTTGATGGTTGGTTGAAAGACTCACATGTAGAGAGCTACATGAAAGATGGACCACACTTGTCATAATCGAACGAAAAACTATTTGTAAAAGTTAACCATACAGAAGCATTCAAGGTATCTTTTTTCAGTCTAGATGATCTTTATGTTGGGAATGTAATGACCTTGCAATTTCCTATCACAGAATTTGCCCAGTTCTTACCAAGAAAAGCTGTTGATGACATTATTTTTTCCAAATCACAAATTCTAAGCCTTCTTCAATTATTCTTGCTCACAAAATATTTTCCTCAAGGTGAAGACATGAAATACATAATTAATTAGTGTAAGTTTGAGTCCTCTAAAGGGGAGAACAAGGTGTGCCTAACTTATTTAGAGTTTATGCTTGAACTTGTTCATAGTGTTATAGGTGCCGAGGCCAATTATAACATTCACACAACTAGTTATCCTACAACATCAGGTGTATGTTTGCAGAACTACACTATTTTAGATATTTCAAATGATATTTATGCTCTTAAATTGGTAGCATGCCCCCCTAAACCTTACCCATATGCTCTTTATTATTGCTACTATCTAGACATAAGGACTTAGATCTTCAAATTTCTTCTAAAGGGTGAATATGGAGACATAAGGGATGCTTTGGGACTTTAAACTCATAAATTTGGAATCCAAGCTTAGTTTTAGCATAAATTTCACTTGTAAAAGCAAAAAAATCTCACATTGAGGTGTTTTTGCAAACTTTATTTTATGCACTATGAGAACTTATTTTCAATTATGTCGATATTTTTCTTACAATTCCTACATTAGTATTTCAAGTTCAGCATTGTACCAGATCAAAAGTCTCTCTTTGTAGCATTTATTCTATTAAGATTTCAAATTTTTATGCAATTTCCATATTTTTCCATATTCAATTTACTTGTAGAACTTTACTATGTTTACCATGAATAATTATTAATGTTGTTTTTACCATGTTTGAGTAAACCGACCGAGTCTAAAATATGAGGATTTTCATACTCATATCGACGGAATTCTATAAATTGCATGCATAATAAATATGTAACGAGAATATTTTTAAGCTCCAAAAATTATATTCTTAAAGTTAAATTTTTTTTCAAAGTATAAATATTGAAATGGTATTTGACTAAGGAAAATTTCATATTTTTAATTTTTAAAATAGTGAAAGAATTTTATAAATTAAATAAGAAACTATAAATTTTTAAAAGGGATTTTAAACTTGTAAGTTGTATCTCGCGAAAGTGTGGGTTTACGAGCTTAAGATTTGATAACAAACACACGAAAGAGAACGATACCTTTAACTTAATTATTTGCTAAAAATATTTTTCTCGTTATAATGAAGTGCTGCAATATATAAGAGTAACAGTGACAGGTTGAAATCATGTTTCGTCCTCTCGCTATTAAATTTGAATAAAATAAAATAAAAAATTATTTCGCACGAAGCAAATAATTCATTTAGCCTTACATAAACACCATCATATACCTGATTTTTAAAAATAAATATAAAACTATAAATTTTTAAAAATAATAATAATTTTACACTGATTCTTTTAAAAAAAATCAAATACCTCTGCAACACGTACTGGATATATTAAAACTCTGGAGTATTAAATTCTTGTTTTTAAAATAATTACAAATAAAAATACTTTCTTCCCAAAGTATAATTTTTTTAGTGTTGTATCTCAAAATTTTCCCTCCCATTATTCAAGACAAATTATTTTAATAGGTATCCCCATTCTCTTAGGGTTCTCAGTTGTTCAAGACTACTCAAAGATTGATCAGACAAACCCTCCTCCTAAGTAGTTGACCTACAACTAGGGTTTTGCTTCTCTTAAGGAAAATTGGACTTCTAATGTATCAAGTGGATTTCATGGTTTCTCAAATGTCTCAAAGAATCCTTATGCCAAATTCCAAGCCTTGCAGCATAAGTTTGCTCAGCCAATTAGTCAGATGATTGAAATTCAACTATATTTGGCAAAAAGTTAACTTTGACCAATTTACAGTAAAACTTCAAGATTTTTGGTCAACATCAACATTTTGAAGTCACATTCATCATTTAATCAATGTTTGATCATGATTCATCAAGAAAACTCATGACTCATCAAAAGTCAAAAGTTACTAAATTAGGGTTTTCATAAGACGAAGTCAACTGAACTTTGACCAAGCATAAATTTTACATACTTCATTAAAAATTTCTTAACCAAAGTCTATTTTAAAGGAAATTTAATTCTCTAAAACTTTTTCTCTCTAAGCTCAAGGCCAAAAATGCTTCATTTGAGAGATATGGGCCAAAACATTACAAGTCATTTTAAAAGTCAACAAAAAGACACTTTTTATCAAAGAAATTTACATCAAGATAAATGCTTCAAATAGAAAAATGACCAACATGAAGATTGTAGGAGACATCTTAAGATTTCCAAAAAGTCAAAGATCACCTTCAATTGATAAAAATTGAGTTAGATATGATTTGTGCAAGTTAGGCAATTTTGAGAAAATGCATGAAGTTCAATTTGAGCAAACTTGAATTTTTGGGCTAATAGGCCTATCTTTCGAAGTCCAAACGTGTTCCTGACACCATAATGGACCTCTATGTCCATTCATACACTATTTTAATTTTTATTTCATTTATTTTGATTTTATTCATTTAAATTCAAAATTAAATCAAATAATTATTAAATAAATGTACAAGGCATAAAAGGCTTGAGATTTGAATTTTTTGGAGGCCCAAGATCATGCTCCAAACAGTGTAGACCTATTTGAAAATAAAATCTTCATGGTTTTGTGAGATTTCAAGCTATTTTCAAACAAAATCAAAAGATATGTTTAACATGATATCCAAGCCCATCGCTTAACCTAATCTCTTCCATTATAAATACATTGCATATTCAGACAAAAAGGACGCGAAATTTGCTCCAAGAACACACTCTCAAAATCTCAACTTTTATAAAAACTAGGGCAAACTTGAAATCAAAGGTCCAGCCATCCTCAAGCCAAGCCATCCATTTAAATCGACCATTGAGGTATCATAGAGTTAGTTTTGACTATTCTTGATGATCAAAGGTGCCTAAAACGTGTATTCCATACATGTCCGGTTTTTCATTTTTCATGAAATTTGTATTTTAATATTCATAATGCTTTGATCTAAACTAACGTTTCCAATGTGTTCCTGAGACAAAATAGCACAAGTCTGATCCCTTGCATGAAGCCCATGACACCAGAATGGTTTATCACCATTATTGATCTGATTTGTATTATTTTGATTGTATCTCTTTGTACAGAAGAATTAGCCAAAACTAATGTCACCATTGGATTCACAAGGGTCGATTTAGGGGGATAGGACGCTTCTTGATCTCTAACGTTTTCTCTTTTTGCAGGTTGGAAAAAAATCCTCATCGGAGAAGACGACCGGAGCTAGGGCTCTGGCGCCTCTCCGGTCCACTTGTTCATATTATATTTATTGATTTGTTTTTGTATAATTGGGTGAGAGTGTAGCACCGCTGGTCAAGGCGTTAGGTTTGTGAACATAACGGTGTGGGTTCGATCCATGCGTTTCACAATGTTTTTTGTTATTTTTCAACTAACATGCAGGTTTCTCATATATTATGCAAGTCCTATTTCCATACATCAACAAGCGCTTGGCCTAGTGGCAAGCAATGCTGTGTATGATGTTAGAGGGCGTGGGTTCAACACCCACCCCATGCAAATCCTTTTTCCCTATTTTGTTTAACCTAATTTCCTTTATTTTTCTTTTTCTAACCCTAATTTTTTTAATTAATCAGTCAGTAAACTACCCTAATTTTTTTCCTTAATACTAATAAATAAGAATTAGTTTTTTTTTACTAATATTTAATTTTCCTAATTATTAATTAATCAACTTTTTTATATTAAAATCAATTAGAATTTAGGTTTTATCACTTAAATTATTTTCTACAAAAATCATAAGAACATTTCAACATTCTTTTTTTCTATTTTATTTATTTTTCATAGATCAAGTGTATAGGTCGCACTCTCCAATGTAAATAGCGCAGATTTATTTTCTGTATTTTCTTATTATGTATCTGCTCACAGGATGTAATAGCTTAGGTTTAATTTTCCGCATTTATATTCCGCAAGTATATTTTTATGCTAAGATTAGTAACTAGGGTTTGTATGGTAAGAATAAAAACAATCTAGAAAACCCTAATACTCAAGATAAATAACTAAAAATAAACACTCTTCACACTTGCACATTTAGGATAACTTCTCTTGTTGCCTTGTGAATATTGGTCACGTCCCTCGAAAGTGGGGATACTTTAACAAAAGAACCTCGATTAAATCATCATGTCCCTTTCGAATAATGGTCATAGTCCCTCGATGTCCCTCAAGTTGCCTATGAAAAGATGATATCGTCCTTTCGAGCTGCCTACAAAATGATGGTAGTCCTTCGATACAATTCCTAAAGTATCCTTACATGTTGCCTTCGATGACCATACGATGACCGTACGCCTGTCCCTTTACATCTGATAGATAGGGCTAGCTACTAACACGACTACGGAAAAGGGCTTTTAAAGCGCTTATTTTGGCCTTTAAAAGCGCTTAAAAGCGCTTTAATAGCTGGCGCTGGCGTAGGTAACAAAAGCGCTTCTAAAAGCGCTCTGGTAGACCCCCCCCTTTAAGAGCGCTTTCCTGGAAAAAGCGCTCTGGTAGGACCCCCTATAAGAGCGCTTTCCTGGAAAAAGCGCTCTGGTAGACCCCCCTTTAAGAGCGCTTTTCCCAGAAAGCGCTGCCAAAGACCAGTAAAAAAGCATAAAAAATTAAAAAAAAACGCAGCATACAAAAGCGCTTTTGGAAAAGCGCTCTGGTAGGCCCCCCTATGAGAGCGCTTTTTCTGGAAAAAGCGCTCTGATAGGCCCCCCTATAAGAGCGCTTTTCCAAAAGCGCTTTTGTATGCTGCGTTTTTTTTTAATTTTTTATGCTTTTTTACTGGTCTTTGGCAGCGCTTTTACTAAGAAGCGCTTTAGTAGGTGGACCTTTAAGAGCGCTTTTTAAAAGCGCTGTCGTTTCTAAATGAGGTATTTTTATGTGCAGCCTATAATTTAATCCTCCCAGTCGACCTGTAATGTTTTCGACCTGTAATATTTTCGACCTGTAATATATTTTTGACCTGTAATATATTTTCGACGCTATTATTTCAGCCATCAGTAAGACAATATATATACTAATATAATACCATTATAATATCCAAAATTATATATATACATCATTACATCAATAATATTATAGTTCAAATCGACACAAATCCTACATGAAAAATTGCTTAATATAATATTGACACAAATCTTCTTTAATTTCTTCCAACTTAAGCTTCGGGTACCCAGCAGCACGGAATTCGTCAAGGTACTACAAAACAAAAACATAATATAAATGATATATTTAGTTAAATGTAATAAATTATATGAAATTATCTTAAGTTATAAATTCATACCGTGAGCGGAATCTCTAATTGATTCGCCTGAAGGATTTCTTTCATGAACCTCAAAACAAAGTATCCGCAATCATGACTGTTTCGTTGTTGCGGACACTACATAATAAAACAAATAAGATTCTATAGTTGTCTTGTTTTACCAAGTCACAAAGTTAGTAAGTACCTCACTTAACGATAAACGAAATTGACATCATGAATATTCCACATGCATGTCGAAATAATGAGTATTACTTAATATAATCTAAAAGTAAAATATTATAATTTAATTACATTACTTTTCTTTCTTAATAATAAATAGATAAATATATGAAATTAAAATTGTAAGAAATCTCTTTTAAATAAAAAGATGTTTTAAGTTTGAACTTAATTTTTGATAGTCTTGTTTAAAATTTTTATTGTATGTGTAGTAGATGTGTCAACAAATATCAAAATACAATGACTAAAATTATGAGTCCACGAGGAAAGATGATAATACAATTTATATGTAATAATTACTATTCTAAGCAAACAAGAGCTTTGTTTGAAAAATGTTTTGAACATAAAAAAATATAAAGTAAAAATAACAATGATAGAAAGTTTTTGGGGGGTTAGGATGTAATTAGTGATTACTATGATTACAGTTATATCAATATCAATTATACACATTTTATCCCTTAATCCATATTTTCACTTCACTATACAAACTCAGCATTTAATTTCAGCAGATTCACACTATTAACTATACAAACTCAGCATCTAAGCTTACTACTACTAAGCCATATGCTGGATGTTAAACAATATCTAAAGAGCAATATTAGAGACATTGATTGATCTATCTATTTCAAGCATATTGAAAAGAAATTCAAAAAAGATATATAATATAATGATATTCACCAAAAAAGCTACACTGTAAGGCATAATAATAAAATAATGAAAATCACCTTAGACGAAGATGTGAGTAGATTCAATTCAAATAGCAAAACAGCAAAAAGCAGCAGCAAAGATGGAAGACGATTGAGAAGCAATACCAAAACTTTATTCTCAAAACCACGCAAGCTCTAACCCTCCACCCAGGGCAAGACCATCAATAGCAGCAACTGAAGGTTTCCTTCCCCCTGAAAGATGAAATGAAATTCAAAATCAAAATAGAATACATCGACAAATGAGTTGCAAAGAAAACTTCAAAAGAAACCGTACCTTCTATAGTGTCAGTAAGAAGGTCTACTGATATCAAACCAGGACTTGTCTTCTCTGTATATGGCAATGAAGAATTAGAAAATGAGTGCAAATACATTTACTAAAACAGAAAACCTTAAAAAAAAAATATAAGAAAAATTACCTGCTAATCCCTCCGGTCTTTGAAGTAAAAGCAATACCAAAACTTTATTCTCAAAACCACGCAAGCAAAGAGTTGAAGACAAGATGCAAGCAAAGATGGAAGACGATGAGCAGTGCCGTTGAGAAGAAGACGATGAGAACAAGCAAAGATTGAAACGATTGAGAACGGAGAGAAGACGATGAGAAGACAATCGAAGAAGACGATTGAGAACGGAGAACGATTGAAACGATGTGAGTTTTCAACGATTAGGGATTTGGAAACGATTTTGTGAGTTTTCTGAGAATGCAAGATTTTGTGCGTTTTCAGCAGAAATTAGGGATTTGGAAACGAAGAACGCGTTTAGTATAATTTTGTTTTAAAAATTTTTAATTGTAAAGAGGGTATGACAGCGCTTTTGAAAAGCTCTTTCGTAACTAAGGCTATACCAGCGCTTTTGAGGATAAAAGCGCTCTTGTACCCCACCCCCTATATCAGCGCTTTTGAAAGCGCTTTCATAAGCCCCCTATAAGAGCGCTTTCAGAAAGCGCTTTCATACCCCCCCCCACTATAAGAGCGCTTTTCAAAAGCGCCTTCGTACCCCAGCCTCTAAGAGCGCTTTCTGAAAGCGCTTTTGTAACCCCCCCCCCCTTTAAGAGCGCTTTTTTAGCGTGTTTTTTTATTTTGTTTTTAGCGCAACCTATACCAGCGCTTTTTACAAAAAGCGCTTTAGTAGGGGTGCTGCTAAAAGACAAATTTGGTGTAGTGTAACTAATGATATGGATAGTACTATCTCTAAAGGAGAAGGAAAAGAATAAGAAAGACTTTAGTGTGTAAGAAACTCTTAATTATTTGCTCATAACTTTTCTCAAAACTTTTTTTTTCACACTACATTTTCAAACAAATATTTTCAAAAATAACACTTTGTATACATTCTTGAGGACTGATACAAGAATCATTACAAAGTCAGCCTTACATTGGTGTTTTCAAAATATTTTCAAACAAATCACACACACACAAAACATGTTTTCAAAAGTGAGCTAAGTAATTAAGAGACCATAGATAACTATGGATAAAAAGGGTATTAACACTTTCGCTTTTCATATCTTACTCCTCCGAATTCAAAATCTATCAAAGGTCTTTCCAGTTCTTTTCACATTTCCTAAAATATTGGATAAAAGAAAAGTCGGTGACGACTCTAACTATCCGCACATTTGGATAAAACCAAAAAGTCTTTTCTCCCAATATATTACATTTAGGATAAAAAAATTGTCCTATTTTATAAGTCACTTTATACGTCCAATGCAACATTAATGATATTTTTTCAATATATCCTCTATTATTTATTTCTCTTTCTTCTTTCAATTCTCTTAATTTCTCTTTCTTCTCTAACTAATGAAGGAGAATAGTGTAAAATGATATATAATTTATTATTTCAATACAACAATGATTAATTTTCTTAATTCGTGTGAAATGTCCAAAACGTTTTATAATTTAGGACGGAGCAAATAGTCGACTGAAATTTATCAAAAAAATAGTGATCTTTACATTTTTACACCAGATATTTGATAAAACATTATAAAATCATAGAATCGTCCTAAATTTTTTATGTTACGCCAAATATATATATGGATAATAAGTGTAAATAATCCATCACACCCTTATATTTTTTTAGCATATATTTGAAAATTCATGTGTAAAATTAAATATTTTTAAAAGTTATGTTTTTAAATCAAATGTTTGAATACACTAGCATAAAATCAAAATTTTATAAATTAATGTTATAATACTGTATTTTTGAGATAACTTATATAAAATCTAAAATATAAAAAAATTGTTAAAATTGAAATTTTATTTTATTTACTTAATGGAAAAATGGGCGCTTGGGTGAAATATGGGGTTGCCGTGTACAAGTTTTTGGTAGCTTCTTGGTTTTTTTTGGATTGAAATATCCCTTTACCATTTTAATGTAACTTTCTTATATATATATATATATATATATATATATATATATATATATATATATATATATATATATATATATATATATATATATATATATATATATATATATATATATATATATATATATATTACTGATGATAATTAAACAATTAATTCAATTTAAATATTTTTTAAAATAAAATTCTTTATTAAATGAAACAAAAACAAAAACGAAAGATTTTAGCATGGAGCTAACACATCAAAACAAACATAATTAGATAAATCCAAAATGTTTTCTAAATTAATTATGCCAAATACATTCTTATAAAGTAGTCTATCACTGGATATGGTAAAGTGGATGACCCGTTTAGGTCCCCCCGTTATAACCAGTCTTAAAGTGGAGCGGAGCAGATTAATTTAAGGTTCTGAGTTTACTAACGAGTTGACGAGTTAGTAAGTGATTCTACATATTTTTTGGTTTTTTATTTTATAATTTAATATATTATATAATTTATAAAAAATTAAATCAGTATTAAAGAGTTTGACAAAAGATACTTTTTAACAATATATAACAGAATTTCAACATGTCTTAATTTCAAACATTTAAAAAATAAAATAAAGAAAGATCAATTACAAGAAAAAAATATAACGAAATAGACTCAAGCACAAAAAAAAAGTATCAAAATAAATAAATAAACAACACATATAATCCTAATCCTATTTAAAAATTAACTACTAAAATAACTCAATTAATAATTTGTACAAGACAAAAAACAATAACAATTACAATACATAAAATATAACAGTATATAAAATAGCAGGACATAAAATATAAACAGATGCATTTCTCACTGTTTACGTCATATAGACTCTTATATTGATTGATTTTTTAATATTATATCATAAATTTTTCACAAATATACACTAATCAAATATTTTTTTCCTTAAAATCAACATCTGTTTCTAAAGAAAACGTATGAGCTAATGTATTGACAACTTAATAATTCTTCGGGTCATACAATTGTTCATTTATTTTAAGTTTTTTCAACCAACACATATTAGAAAGTTATAGAAATAATCTTACTATTTTAAGTTAATTTGTCTGTATAATAATTTAGAGAAGGATATTGTTTTGATAGTTAAAGTTGTTTTAATTCTAAGTAAACAATAAAAAGTTTTAACAAAAAGCCTGCGGGAAAAATTTGCTCTGCCTTACTTCGCATTGACCCACTTTTTTAAGCGGGTTAGGCGGAACATGCCAACTTAATGTACCGAGCCGAAAATATTAACCCAACCTATCAAAAAAGTGGGTCAAAAGGGCCGGTCCGACAGATTTGACCCGTTTTGTCACCCCTATCCACCACGTATCGTCATTTACAAAATGTTATGTGTGAGTCAATATATTCGTACAACTATTTTATTCGGAAGAAATATGATTAATTTTAATCTAAATAAATTAATATACATAACTTTTTATTCTAAAATTCTTGAAGTTCAAGAATTTAGTAACTCTCTGGCCATAATTGTTCTTAGTTTTGCTTCCTCTAGTTTCCCCCCTTAATTCTATCCCTAGGAGAAATTCAAACAACGGGTGAGGAGAAATTCCTTGATGGGTTTGAATTTGTATTATGAATGGATTGACAAGGTGGATTTGGTCAAAGAGGAGGTTCGTTCTCACTTTGAGCAAAGATTCGCTGAGTAGTTGTTTTCGAGACCTCTTTTGGATGGGATTCCTTTCAAATCCCTTTATAAGGAAGATGCACTTTCTTTATAGATGCCTTTTTTGGAAGAGGAAGTTTGTGAAGCCATTTTGAGTTATGATGGAGATTAGAGTGCAAGTCTCAATGGTTTTAATTTGGTTTTTTTTATAAGGATTGTTGGCCTTTCTTAAAGGCGGATCTTCTTGAGTTTGTTAATGAGTTTCATGAATTCGTTTCTTTGCCTAAAGTCTTTATTGCCTTGTTTTTGGAATTGATCCCTAAGGTCGATATCACAAATTCTTTTGAAAACTATAGAATGATTTGTCTCGTTGAAAGCATGTATATGATTCTGTAAAAATTACTTGCTTCTAGATTGAAATTGGTGGTTGGTAAATTGGTTTCTACTTGTCAATCGGATTTCATCCCTAATAGAAATATGTTGGATAGGGTATTGGTTCTCAATGAAGTGTTGGGTTAGGCTAAGTATTTAAGAAGAATTATATATGATGGTAAAAGTGTATTTTGAGAAGGCTTAAGATTGTGTATCACGGAAATTTCTTAGATATTTGATGAGAAGGATGGGTTTTGGGGATAAGTGGATAAGATGGATCGAAGCGCTTATTTTCAATAGTTCAATGTCGATTCTTGTGAATGGTAGTCCAAAAAAATATTTTTTGGTTTCCCGAGGTTTGCATTAAGGAGATCCTTTTTCGCCTTTTCACTTTTTGTTGGTTGCGAAAGATTTAGCAGGAATGGGGAGTAGGGCTTCTTTGTTGGGTGATTTGAAGGGTGTTCAAATTATTGATCTTGCTAACTTTGACATCCTCCAATTTTTCGATGATACTATTTTGGTAGGGGTGACTCTTGGGACAACCTTTGGTGTTTAAAGGAAATTCTCCATGGTTTTGAGTTAGCTTCCGGTCTTCGAGTGAATTTGAATAAGAGTATACTTTTGGGGGTTAATTTAAATCCAGATTTTGTCCAAGCGAACTCTTCTTTTCTTAATAGTGAAATCGATTCTGTTTCTTTTGTTTTTCTTAGCATTCTGATTGGGATCAATCCTAGGAGGAGATATGTGTGGAAGCCTATTGTGTCCAAATTAAGAAGAAGGTTAGGTGGTTGGAAAAATAGAGATTTATCAAATGGAGGAAGAATAGTCTTTTTGAATTCGATATTGTCTAGTATCCTGATCTTTATGTTCTCTTTGTATAAGGCTCCTAAAGTTATTATCAAGGAGATTATAATGCTTCAAAGATCTTTCCTTTTGGGAGGTGATGAAGAGAAGATGAAGATTAGTTGGATTGGTTGGGATAGGATTTGTTTATCCAAGAAAGATAGTGATCTTGGTGTAAAACATAATGGGAAATTTAATTTGGCTCTCCTTAGCAATTGTAAATGGCGTATCTGGAATGAGGAGAATTATTTTTGGACAACCTTCTTTCTTGTAGGTACAGAGTATCAAAACATCTACGCTTGGACACTCAATTTTACATTTGAGAAGTAAGTGTCACTTTGGTGGAGGGATCTTTGTGCGGTTGGAAGGGTGGATTCAGAACCAATGGTCAATTGGTTTTCTTCATCTATCTCGAGCAAACTTGGTTGTGGAACTAGTATTGAGTTTTGGTGGGATCAGTGGATTAGTCCTCCACCTCTTTTCAACTTGTTTCCAGATTTTTTTTGTTCGCAGATCATCTTTATTCAAAGGTTTATCACACGGAGGAGTGGAATGGTGGAGTTTGGAATTGGTCCATTAGGTGGTGATTTAGTCCTTTTGTTCAGGAAGCAACTGTCCAACTTGGGGAGTTGTTGCTCTTGTTGTTTCTAGTTCATCTAAGATGCTCAATTACAAATTCTTATAGTGGTCATGGTTTTTCGGTTAGTAATTGTTATTATTGCATTTTGAAGGAGAAACTGCTTACTTGGGAGATGGATGCTCAAAATTTTGATGGCTTTTTTTAGTTTGTGGAAAACTAAGGTCCCTAGTTGAATCCAAATTTTTAGATGGAGATTAATTAGGAATAGGCTTCCAACAAACTTGGAGCTTCTCAAGAGTTGGTGTTAAGGGGGCGAATAACTTGGTTTCCCCTCTTTGTTTTGGTGTTGAGGAAAATCTAGATCATCTCTTTTGTGATTTATCTGTTTCTAAAGTGTGATGGAATAAGATTTATCTTTTGCTTCGAGTTGATTATTCATCTTCTTCTTCTCTCATTTTGGATCATCTTCTATCATTAGAGCTCTCTTGTAAGTCATCTTTTGTCTTGGATACAGGTTGATTTCATGGTTTATTCACTTGTTGGGTAATTTGAAAATGTGGGAACATCCTTTCAAAGGACTCATCTTGTCAAATTTTGATGGGGTATGTTTGATAAAATTAGTTGTGCGAGATGGGTCTTTTTCGTGTTTTAAAGTTAGGAATTTTGTCTTAGTCTGGTTGGTATGTCGATCCGAGAGGGGCTTTGAGATGACTCTCTAGTTGGGTCTTTTGTTGGTTGTTTTGATTTTCTATACTTTGATTTACTTTTTTTAACCATGGATTAAGCGCCCCTTGTGCTCTTTTATTAAGTTCCCTTTGCTTATCATAAAAGAAATATATCGTTGATATAAAAATAACTAAAAATAAAGCTCATTAACTATAAATAAGAATAAATAGAAAGAAATAATTTATTAGTCTATTAAAATCCACTTTAAAAAGTCATTATGTTTCTTCAACAAAAAAATACAACATTTGTTTCAAATGAAATGTATCACTCGAACGAAAAACTATCTTCAAAAGTTGACCATATAGAAGTATTCAAGATATCATTTTTAGTATAGATGTTATTTATGTTGGGAATGTAACGACCTTGCAATTTCCTATCAGAGAATATGCTTAGTTATTGCCAAGAAAATTTGTTGATAACGTTCCTATTTCCAAATCACAAATTCCAAGCCTTATTCAACTATTCTCGCTCACAAAAGATTCTCCTAAAGGTGAAGACATGAAAGACATAATTAATCATTATGAGTTTAAACCCACTAATGGGGAGACTAAGTAATTCCCTCATTTTTTAGAGTTCATGCTTGAATTTATTCATAGTGTTATTGATGTTGAGACCAATTATAACATTCACGCGACTAGCTATCCTACAACATCAGGTGCATGTTTGCAGAACTACACTATTTTGGATATTTATGCTTCTAAATGGGTAGCCTGTCACCCTAGACCTTACCCGTGATATTTACTATTGTTACTACCTAAACATACAGAGTAAGATCTTCAAAGTTCTTCTAAAGGTTGAATATGGAGACACAATGGATGCTTTGAGAATTTTTCACCTAGACACATCTAACATAAATCCTAATCATTTAATATTTAAACTACTTGGAGTGAAGCCCGAGGAAGCTTCACTATGCCATTTCTTCTCTGTTAAGCATGTTTTATTCATTCCACTCCCACCGATTGTTACCAAATGAACAAAAGAAAACTAGTACATATCATTGTTAGTCGGTATTTATATTATTATCAAATATATTTATGCTGTCCCTATCACTACAAGAAATGTGCTCCCCAGCGACATAAAGTTGTGACGTGATTATCACGTGGCTAAAATAAGGCAGCTGCGACGTGATAATCACATCACTAAAAATTTATATATTAAAAAAATCAACATAACGTTCAACTGCAGAGATTCTTTTCTTTTTTTTTATAAATAAAATCTGTTGCAAAGTGGGATTCACGTCGCTACCAAAAAGTTAAAATAAAATAAAACAAAAGCTGTAACATTCAGATGGAAGGATTTTTTAATTTTTTTTAAAATTTAGTTGTGACGTGTTTTTCACGTCGCAACTTTTAAGAGGGAATTTGTATGGTTTTGACTTGACAAGTTGCAGTCTTTGGGCAGAGTGAGTGAATATTTTATAATCGTTAAGTATGTTGCGACGTGAAAATCATATGGCAAGGTTGCGACGTGATTTTCACATTGCTACGTGGCGTATATCTCCAAATCGCAGTTTCATTATTTTACAGTTTTCATCCCTTTCCTCTTTACTTCTTCTTCTTCCCTCTCAGTTTCCTCACTTCTCCTCCTCAAATCTTCTCAAATCTTCATTAAATTTCTTCATAAAATTTCCAAATCCACAATTTTATTGATACTGGTAATTTTATTATATGATATAATTTCAATATGTTGATATTATTTTGTTTATTGTTTGTTATATTTACTTAATACTAATTTTTGTTCAATTTGTTTTGTCAAAATTGAAGAACATTGAAGAAGATTGAAGAAGAAGATTGTTTGAAGGAGATTAAAGAAGAGGTTAGAATATTATGTTAATTTATAAATTATTTCAGTTTTTATATATATAATTAATATATATAATATTAATTCAGTTTATTCTGATTTTAGTTAATTTTAGTTTATTCTGATTAATATATATAATATTAATTTATTCTGTTTATATATATATATATATATATATATATATATATATATATATATATATATATATATATATATATATATATATATATATATATATATATATATATCAAAATAGTTATGAAATTTAATTATAGTTATTATATTTAAATATTTATTTATGGTTAAAATATAAATAAAATATAATTATATTTTATATTTCTTAAAGAATAATATCTTTGTTAAAAAAATTACGGTTAATATATATATTCAATATATTTATAAAACTTTTAGGATATATATATAATTTCAAAATAGTTATAAAATTTAATTATAGTTACTATAGTTAAATATTTATTTATGATTAAAATATAAATAGAATATAATTATATTTTATATTTCTTAAAGAATAATATCTTTTTTAAAAAATTATGGTTAATATATATTCAATATATTTATATAATGTTTAAGATATATATATATATATATATATATATATATATATATATATATATATATATATATATATATATATATATATATATATATATATATATATATATATATATATATATATATATATATATATATATATATATATATATATATATATATATATATATATATATATATATATATATATATATATATATATATATATATATATATATATATATATATATATTTTTTTTTTTTTTTTTTTTCAAAATAGTTATAAAGTTTAATTATAATTACTATAGTTAAATATTTATTTATGGTTAAAATATAAATAGAATATAATTATTTATGGTTAATATATTTATTTATGGTTAATAATAAGATAATGATTATATAAATGTGCAGTATGGAATATTATCGTTATGGTCGTAATTGGATGTACGATAGATTGTATTCAGGAAGATGTGCACTTAAACCCCATTTTCTAGCAGGAGTTAATGAGTTTATCACATGGGCGTTTGCTCAGGAATGTTGTCGAAGCAAAGGAGGAGTTAGGTGTCTCTGTCTTAAATGTGAATGTAGACCAATAATTAGTGACCCGGAGGAAGTAGCACGTCATTTACATAAAAGGGGTTTCATTGAAAATTATTGGGTTTGGACGTATAATGGTGAAGAAATACCGAGTAACGTACCAGAGACTAGCAACACATATGCTTCAAGCAGTCGACCGTCTATGGAATTTGAGGAAAACTTTAATCTGATTGGTGAAATGGTTGAGGATGCTTTTGGTGTGAATGTGACATATGATCAACCTGAAGATTTTGACGGGGAAGAGTTGTTGAATGAGGAAGCGCAGAGATTTTATCAGTTGTTGAATGAGATGAATACGTCGTTGTTCGAGGGGTCGTCAAACTCAAATTTATCAATGTGTGTGAGACTATTGGCCGCCAAATCAAATTGGAATGTTCCTGATCAGTGCTTGGAACATTTCGCAAAATTGATGTTGGACTCCACCGCAACGAAAGACAACTTGCCTACAAATTTTTATGATGCAAAGTGGGTGTTAAAGTTGGGTTTAAAAGTAAGAAAGATTGATTGTTGCATTAGTGGTTGCATGTTGTTTTATGATAATGAGTTTGGTACTCAAGATGGATTGTTGGAGGAATGCAAGTTTTGTAAGAGTCCAAGATATAAAGTTCGCAGTAGAGCCATTAACAGCAAACAAAAGCGTGTAGCAGTAAAGGCCATGTTTTATCTTCCGATAATACCAAGGTTAAAAAGAATGTTTGCTTCAATGCACAGTGCAAGTCAAATGACATGGCATCATAAAAACCAAACAAGTTCAGGCACAATGCGACATCCAACTAATGGCGAGGCATGGAAGCACTTTGATCGGACACATCCTGATTTTATCGCAGAACCTAGAAATGTCAGGCTTGATTTATGCTCTGATGGTTTTGCCCCATATGTGCAAGCGTTGGTGTGATATGGTGGGAGAACTGACTTGAGGGTTTTGCATTTTATCGCAAATGTTGTGGTTAGCAAGAGTCTCCACCGACTTTTCTTTTATCCAAAAGGAAAGGTGGAAAAGCACAGGAAAGACCTTTGAGATGTTTTCTTGAGTTCGGGGGGTAGATTATGAAAAGGGAAGGTATTAGCACCCTTTTCATCCATGGTTTTCCATGAGCTCTTAGTTACTTGCTAGATCACTTGCTTTTGTTTGAAATTATGCTTTGTGTGGTTTTGAAAGTATTTTGTAAAAGAGGCCATTCGTTTAGGAAATCTTTGTAATGATTCTCGATCGTAAGAATGTATACAAATATGTTTGTCTTTTTGAAAATGTTTCGATGTTTGTAAAACGTTTGGAAATGTGTGTGTTTGTTTTTGAAAATAGCAAGGATAGTTGTTTGGAAACAGAGCAAGTAACTAGGAGCGAAACTACCTACTCAAAAGGTCTTAGATGTGCTTTTCCTCCTCCTTTAGATGTTGCTATCTTACCATTGAATTGATAAGAAGCCCCATCGTTGGATGTGAAGGGACGGACGTTGGGTCATTGTATGACCATGATAGCAATGTTGTGAGATGACTTAGCATTTTTTCTTTAGGGACTAAGATCATTTAGAAAGGCAACTTTGATAGCGTCATTGAAGGACTATGATCTTATATTTTTGTTTGTGCTAAGACAACCCACATGCATAACATGACCATTCTTTGGGAAACAAGTGGAGATTACCCTAAGGGTGCATGTGTGCAAGTTTGTTTGATTGCATGCATTTGTCTTTGATTTTTGGTGGTCTACTTGTTGGTTTTATCTTGTCATACACGTCTAATTACTACACAGTATAAGGAAAATAGTAAATTGCGGAAAATGAAATTCTACGCTATTACAATATTTAGGGGATGGGGGCACATATTTATGAATGGGGGTTGCAAGTAAAAATAAAGTCCTAAATTATTATTACAACCATATTGAAATGCATAAGAATGTACAGGAAAATATGAAATAAACTTGTCTTATTTTAAGAAAATATTTTTGATCTTTTGTTTTAAGAAACCAAAAATAAAGTGTAAAGGAAATATTTTTGCTATTTGCTGATTAATGGAGTGAAGAGCAATAACAAAAACAATAGAAAAGAAAAGGGGAATCAGCGTGTTGCTAATAAAATGAAGTCAGAGGTTCTGACCCTGGCACGCTGCAAAACAGAAACCTGTTAGTGAAAATGTATAGGGTCAGAAGCTCTGAACCCACTGGGAACATAGTAGTTCTCAGAAGTTCTGATAATATTGGCAGCAAAAACAAGCTTCAGAAGTTCTTATACCACTGGCCACAAAACGAACTTCAGAAGTTCTGAGACCACTGAAAGAACTTGGTTTCTCTCTCTATGCTAGTCATAACATCCTTAATTTGGTTATTTCTCCATAAAACAGAAGACATGCACATAACAATTATAGCCGGTACCATAGCGTTTCAGAAGATAAGAAATATTAAAACTATAAATCAGAGGCAATCATGCATTTTCTAATCCTAACTGAGTTCTAGTTTCTTCAAGAAGTTCTGAACTGATCTATTCTTTACTTAAGCAGGTAGGTGCACGAGATCTCAGAGTATGTACAACATAAGCAACATGATATCTACATTGTATTCTTGAGCATGTACATCTGGTAATGCTTAAGTGATGTGGTGAGGGTCAGCCAAGACATGTAAATCTGGTAAAACATTCAAAGATGAGCCGGTGTTCACCAAGACATAGGCCAGAGTTGTTCCTCTACATTCCACAGAGACATGCAATGCCTCGTTGTGCTTTCTTCCCCTTGGTGTCAGATCAGCGTCAGAGAAACCTAGGCCATTATTAGTTGTCAAGCTGGGCATACAATCTTGAAATTGGTCAACAGACGTCTCTTGAGGCATATGAGATGTCTTCAAAAACTTCACCAGGGATTTCGCATGCGCCTCGGAGCACAGTAACAATGCCAACATGGAGATCTTGAAGGGAGTTTTCCCCAACTATTCAACTACTTCGTAGTTGCTCTTCTTTATTATTTTCAGGATCTCCTCCATTTCCTTCTTGGAGGTTTCGGGGATAGTCGGTGGTTGAGCCTTCGTCCGAACAGGCTCTTCTTGAATACTTTTTCCTCGAGTTTCAACAGTAAAAGTGTTGGTAGGGATAACAGCAGGGGTTGTGTCGTCTTTGTCAATAGGAGCACTTGCAGATATGATTATTGGTATGGAGGTAAGCTTTGGAGCAATCACGGGTCCAAAAACTGCCTTTGGAGGGGCAATTTCTAGAGAGAAGATTCTACCACTACGGGTAATCTTACTGGTTTCGGAAATATTATTGATGTCAGAGTCTTCTTCTTCGAAGCTTATCTCTTCGGCGGCCACCCCATCTTGTTTGATACCATGGTAGTAGATGTCTCCACCGTAATTCCACGGTACTATTTTGTTTGATTCATACGGGACCGGCCCGGGCATTGTGATTATAAGAGGAGTAGTTTTTGGAACCGATGTAATCCTAACGGGTCTTTTGGGGACCCTGGAAGGATTGGCGGAGATGGTTATGATTGAAACGTCTTTAACAGGAACAGGTGAAACAGGAGCACTTCTAAACAGAATCTCTTGGTTGTCTATCAAGCGTTGAATGCCTGTCTTCAACAAAGGGCGAACAGTTGGTGAGGATAAACAAAGATGGCAGTCTTCATTACAACCCGGGAATACACCAGCTTTCAACAAGTTTATCTTAATGATTGGGAGTGGAGTCAAGAGTTCATCAACTGTGGTAGCGAACAAATCTTCTTCAATAGCATTGGTGTTGTGACCATGCCTAGGCATAGGAGCAGAAATGACGTTTGGCTTCTCAGGTGCATCAAACTCAATCTCTTTTGCATCTATAAGGTCTTGAATTTTGTTTTTCAGGGCCCAACAGTTGTTAGTGTCGTGACCCGGACTTTCAGAATGATATGCGTATCTGGAATTTGGGTGATAAGGAAGGGACACGGTGTTGGGGTTCTTTGGAGCTTCCTTCAGAGTTGTTAAATTAGATTTCAGAAGATGTGGTAAAACCTGGGCTAGAGTCATATTAATTCTGGTGAATTGCCGGACTGGAATCATAATAGCTCCTACCATTGGTCGGCGTTCAGCTCTCCTTTGATTCCTTTATGGATAAGCAACAGATACCTCCTTCTTCCCAGTGAAAGGCTTTCTCACAGTTGTAGAGGCAGATGAATCCTTTTGAATTTTTTCCACTTTTTATGCCAGCTTCCACCCTCTCCCCGGTTAGTATTAACTCAGTAAATCCTGCAGATGAGCTTCCAATCAGATGGTTGAAGAAAGGGCCCGATAGAGTGCCTAAGAACATGTCCACCAACTCCCTTTCAGACATAGGGGGTTGCACTCTCCCAGCTAGATCTCTCCACTTCTGCGCGTAATCCTTGAAACCTTCATTAGAAGCCATGGCCATACTCTGAAGTTGAGTACGGGTAGGCGCCAAATCAGCATTATACTAGTATTGCTTATAGAAAGATGTGGCAAGGTCTTCCCAGTTGTGGACGCTGGCCCTTTCCAATTGGTAAAACAAATCGAGTTGTGTTCCAAATAAGCTATCTTGGAAAAAATGCACCCACGGGCCTTTATCGACGGAGTACGGCTGAATCTTTCTCACATATGATCGGAGGTGACTCTTAGGACATGACACCCTATCATATTTTGCAAACAACGGCACTTTGAACTTTGGTGGGATCACAATTCCCGACACTAGTCCCAATTCTTCAAAGTCTAAACCTGGCACCTTTTATATTTCCATAGCGCTTAAATGCTCTTCAAGATGTCTGTACTTATCATCTGCTGGAGGATATTGTTCCTCGGAGTAGTCTTCCTCTTCTTCCTCCTCTTCGGATTCTGACGGAACCGCTGTTTCTTTCCCTTTCCCTTCTCCTTTCCTGGAAGTGGTTGCAAAATTCAAGGTTCTTCTAGTATGTCCCTGAAACCTTCTCCCCATGTTCAAAACCCCAGTGGCCTTCTTTGTTTTCTTCTTTCTTTCTTCAGCTAACAGAGTCTTCAACTCTTCTTGCCCCTTGGCTATGGTCATGAGTAACTGTTGAAACTGCATGTTTTGAACTTGAAGATCTTTGAATGTCTGTTCGAGAACCATCTTACTGAAATAAACAGTAGAGAGATGAGGAAACTCGTTGCAAAAGACCTGTTTATATTATGATAAGTGATATGTGCATATGTAATGTTTTTAAGGATTTTTAAAAGATTCTAGTTCGTTTTAGACCAAAAGAAACACACGTTATATTAATAATATAGAGTTTGAGTACATCAATGCCCCTTGGCAAAATAGTACAAAACTCTAAGATAAAAAAGTAGTGTGCATCCTCTTTGGTGCAATGTAGGCATTTAGAGTCTGTTCCTCATGAAGTAGCCCAGTGAGCTCCAAAACCTTCTTCTCGCTTGCGTATAATTGGGCTTCGAAAGTATCTCGCTCTCTTTTAAGCTATATATAATCCCTTTGTAGGTCTTCAAGAGATGTGGGCATGTCAGGATGTAGGATAATGTATGGAACTTCTCCTTCCTTAACAGGCTCAATGATCACCGGGAGAATGGAAGGATAAGGCATCATAAGACTTTGAGCGCGGGTTCGTACCCACTTGAGGTAAGGCTCAAGATGGATGGAATTCTTGTGTCCCAAAGTCTTGCTATCCACCTTGTTTATCATCCTCCAAGTTCAGAGGAATCTCTGGCGAAGACCTTGATTGTCGTTGTCGTAGTCGAATACTAAGTCTTGAATCAGCATCTCATGCGGGCCATCCCTTCGGGCATAACCAAACTGTCTTAGAGCTAAGCATGGGTTGTAGGTGATGCCTCCCCTAATACCAAGTAAAGGTACATTAGGGAATTCCCCACAATGGTCAATAATGATAACATTCTCTTTGGATCGAGAGCACCAATGAATATCTGAATGTTTGAGCGTCATTAACCTTTGTGACCACCTCAAACCTTTATCATTCTTTAAGACTGATTGGGGAAGATGAGAAATAAACCATCTTTCCAGGATAGGAGTGCAACACATAAGGACACCTCTTTTCCTCATTGTGCGAGTGTGAAAAGAGTGCAAGATATCCCCTAGAAATGTAGGCACCGGATTGCGTGACATGAAGATTTTGATGGCACTTACATCTATGAGTTGTTCAGGATTGGGAAACAAGACCATCTCATTGATAAGAAGAGCCACAATTTCCTCAAAATCTTGCAAGTCTAAGGAATTCCAACAACTTTGGATTTCTCCAACAAGAACTTTGCTAAGAAGCCTTTGACACCACTTCTAGTTTCCCAATGAGTTGTGACATCAGATGAGTGCAAGTGCAGGGATTGAGCAATCTCTTATGGCTTTGGGTATCTTTCCGTACTGTTGAAAGGTAGTTGATTGAGAATGGGAATCCTCAAGAGTTGGGAGAATTCTTCCAAAGTAGGCACAAGCTGATAGTCAGGAAATATGAAGCAATGGTGCAAAGGATCAAAGAACTGGAAAAGCACCTTCATCATATCCTCCTCTGTGTTGGAGGTGACCAAGTTGAGTAGAAGACTATGCCTCTCGGTGAATGGAGAGTTCTCAGGGATCCTTGAATCTAGCTCCTTAAGTTGTGGAGGAATTCTTACAAGGTTGATTTGGATAGTTTTCCTGCGAAGTGAATCCATATCCTACAAAACAAGAACAAAGATGAATCTCCAAAATCCTTGAAATGGTTAGTGGATGTATATGATGCTCATGATGCTCATGATGTCCATGATGTTATGCACAAGTATGTATATACAAGCAAAGCAAACAAGTTCTTAGTTTAGGCTTGCATGGAGTTTTATAGGTAAGTACCCTCTTGAAGTTTAGTTGGCTCAACCTATCCTAATAATAGTAATCGGGTTCTAAGGAGCTCAATATCACCAGATTGTTTCCTTGGTCATTGTTTCAGCTCAAGCCTCTTTAATGGTGACCTAAATATCCCAAGAAACCAACCCTCAGTGAGTGTAGTATCGAGTATCTACCAACTTCGGACTGCACCAAAGTCGGTCATCTCACTACATCCTAAAGGCCAAGTTGGTCAAGTAAAGGGTTCTAGAAGTTCATTAGTGCTTCATGACATCACTCATCGGCCCTGTATTCTCTTTGATTGACTCAAAGGCTACCGGTACCCACAAATATGTCACACTAACATAGCTATTTCTTAGACCATGTCGGTATACCCCGAACAGTTTCCACAACGTATTGCTATTTACCTATAATGTTTCCAAAATCCGGGTAAAGGATTCAAACCCAAACAAAAAACCATAATGTAAAGAAAACAAGTCAAACAATATAAGCAAATAAATGTGATCTAGCCCTAAGGTAACCCCACTTTTATTATTATTCCCCAGCAGAGTCGCCAGTTCTGTGATACGGTGGGAGAACTGACTTGAGGGTTTTGCGTTTTATCGCAAATGTTGCGGTTAGCAAGAGTCGCCACCAACTTTTCTTTTATCCAAAAGGAAATGTGAAAAAGCACAGGAAAGACCTTTGAGATGTTTTCTTGAATTCGGGGGGTAGATTATGAAAAGGGAAGGTATTAGCACCCTTTTCATCCATGGTTTTCCATGGGCTCTTAGTTACTTTCTAGATCACTTGCTTTTGTTTGAAATTATGCTTTGTGTGGTTTTGAAAGTATTTTGTAAATGAGGCCATTCGTTTAGGCAATCTTTGTAATGATTCTCGTTCGTAAGAATGTATACAAAGATGTTTCTCTTTTTGAAAATGTTTCGATGTTTGTAAGACGTTTGGAAATGTCTGTGTTTGTTTTTGAAAATAGCAAGGGTAGTTGTTTAGAAACAGAGCAAGTAACTAGGAGCGAAACTACCTACTCAAAAGCTCTTAGATGTGCTTTTCCTCCTCTTTTAGATGTTGCTATCTTACCATTGAATTGATAAGAAGCCCCATCGTTGGATGTGAAGGGACGGACGTTGGGTCATCGTATGACCATGATTGCAATGTTGTGAGATGACTTAGCATTTTTTCTTTAGGGACAAAGATCATTTTGAAAGGAAACTTTGATAGCGTCATTGAGGGACTATGATCTTATATTTTTGTTTGTGCTAAGACAACCCACATGCATAACATGACCATTCTTTGGGCAACAAGTGGATATTACCCTAAGGGTGCACGTGTGCAAGTTTGTTTGATTGCATGCATTTGTCTTTGATTTTTGGTGGTCTACTTGTTGGTTTTATCTTTCCATACACGCCTAATTACTACACAGTATAAGGAAAACAGTAAATTGCGGAAAATGAAATTCTACGCTATTACAATATTTAGGGGATGGGGGTTCATATTTATGAATGGGGGTTGCAAGTAAAAATAAAGTCCTAAATTACTATTACAACCATATTGAAATGCATAAGAATGTACAGGAAAATATGAAATAAACTTATTGTGATCGGTGGATCTGGAACTGACTGTTTAACGCTGGTTCGCGAAATGTCACGGAAGCAAGAATCGCCACCGTCTTTTATTTTCTCCAACATGGACAGGACAAAAGCACAGCAAAATTCCTTATGAGATAGTTTCTCGGTTCGGGAGGTAGATTTATAGAAAGGGAAGGTGTTAGCACCCTTTCTATCCATGGTTATCCATGGGCTCTTAGATACTTGCTCATTGTGTTTTCAAAAGTGTTTGCTTTTCAAAGTGTGAGTGGGTTTGAAAAAGTTTCGTTTAAGGATTTCAGATCGACTCTTGTATCAGTCCTCAAGAGTGTTTGAAAAATTGTTTTTGAAAGCTTTTTGAAAAGTGTCGATGTGAAAAGATTTTTTAATTTGTTTTTGAATAGAGCAAGTATCTACGAGTCATCTACCTACCCTAAGGAATTAGGCTGTGTAAATGTCCTTAAGGTAGTGCCATCCCACCATTGAGAGGTAGGTAGCACCACCGTTGGAGGTGTTCGGGTCAATTCGTTTGTAGGGACAGTGTGGTCACCAGAGCAACAGTAGGACACCTTAGAAGCTACCCTTATGCCATTGATCCTTTTTAATTCCGAGGCAACCGTTTCGAGGCAACTAGATCATGTCATGGACATAAGGACTTACTAAAACGTCCTATACTCGACGACTACGTTTCGAGGGCAAGGCAACAGTGAGGCGTACCTTAAGAGTGGTGTGTGAATTTATGTGTTATTTTCATGTTACGTTTTATCTTGTACATGTATCATGGTGATCTACGCTTGTTTTTAATTTAGCCATTCATTCTTTCATGCAATTATAATTTAAAAGTGCGGAAATTTAAATGCGGAAAGTAAAATCCTACGCTATTACAAGGCGCGGGTCTATACATCGCCAAATTAACAAAGACCCGTTTGGAATAAAAATGCGGAAAGTAAATAAATTTCCTAATTACTATTACAAGGCTTGAGCAATTACATAATATTTGCAAAGAAAAAATAAGAATAAATGCGCGAAAGAATTAAAGTTGCACGTTCGAGGGCGTTGGACCCTTTTGAAGTTAAATTGAAATAAGAAAGTTAATTATTTATTTTATTAAAGAAAAGAAATGTTTTTTAGGTTTTTTGTATTTATGAAATAAAGAAATTAAAATTGAAGAGAAACCCTAATTCTAAGTTGTTTTTAATTATTAATGAAAAAATATTCAAGTTTAACCTAATTTACTAAATATTTAATGTACATGTTTATTTACAAAAATATTTAATAATTAATAATAATAATAATAAGAAAAAATTATTTATTAAAAAGGATGAAAAAGTTAAAAACCCTAATTTCTACATATTTTATTTATTAAGAAAAATATTAAAGTTTTAAAACCTAATTTACTAAAATAATGGTTAAAATTTATTTACAAAAAATAATAATGAATTAAATATTAATTAAACATATTTTTAGTTTTCGATTTTATGGTTTTATTATGAAAAGAAAATTATTTGAAGTGAATTAAATAAAAGTGATTAAAAGAACTAGAAAAAGAAAAGAAAAGAAAATTAAAAAATATACAAACATTGGGGGGTGTCTGGCCCAACTTGGAGGTGAATTGAAGTGATTTGGCCCATCAGAATGAAGCCCTTTTTGACTTTCTAGCGCGTGTGTATGAGCATTGACTGAGGTACATGGTGGAATTCACGTTATGGCCATTGAATTGATCATCAGGGACACTTGGCAGGCCTGAGCGTTGGGACATATGGTAGGACGTTTGAAGGAAACTGCATAGAAACACATTAAGGAAAAAAATATGGAATATGTGAGGGGACCTGGGAATCGAACCCAGGTCCCAATACCCGCCAGACAGCTCATTCACCAACCAAGCCAGCACGTTTCTTTGTATGCATAATGGAACATGATTATTATAAAAAAAAAGAAGCGTTAGTGGTACAAAGCAAAAAGCACGCTGATTTATTTGAATTGTCCAACCATATGAAGCCACGCATGCGTCTTCTTCCTTTTGTACCTGCAAATATAACCAAATAGCGGGGGTTTTAAACCCCCACTAAGTACCACCAGGAAAAATAGCGATTAGACAATGGGCAAATATAAAAAGGGCGCGAGGTCATGGAATGATTCGTCTTCATGTCATGAATTCAATGGCATAGGTTTGGTGGCCTGATTTTTCCATATGTGAAAACCCCTAATTTTGGAGCTCTGAAAACCTAGAAAACGTTAATGGCAGATTTTGATATAGGCATTGTTAGTTCAATTAAAGGGTACCATTAGCTTCAGAACATCAATATTATCAAGAATCAACAATTGAAACTCATGAATAATGCATGAAAAGTAAAACACGATTATGGAAAAGTTTGTGAAAAGTGTGACTTTGTTCTACCAATTCTTGAGGTCTGGAGATTGGTTCTTGATTGCAACACGTTCCTAGCAATGTCAGGAATGTATTGGAAGGCTTGTTGTGCTTTGAAACGCCTTGTAACTAGGTTTTCAGTTTTCACCTTTTTTGTCAAAAGTTGTAATTTGGTTCTATGGTTTTGAGCAGTTTTTCGTCCCCCTGAGCATTAGGTTATGTTATGCCTTTGTAGGTGAATGGAATTAGGTCAAAAAACAAGCCCATAATCCATTGAATTAATGATTTCAATCTTTGATTTTGTTCATATCTTTTCCAATCTTTTTCCATGCAATTCTTGCCAAATTTGGATGATATTGTCCTTGTTGATTGATGCACGAGATCTCTTACATGTGTGGAAGATATTTGCTGCATAAAAAGATTTAAAAAGCATGATTTGGTATTTTTCTTATATTTAAATTTAATTAAATGAATTAATGATAATAAAAATTCAAATAATTAATCAAAAATAAGAAAATAACTCCCTTTGAGCTTAATGGGTCGTGCATAGCCTTTGGGTAATGATTCATGGAAGAATTTGTGGCCCATTAGCAATTTTGAAGTCTTTTGTGCAAAGTTGACTTTTCAAAATTCCCAAAAATTTCCCAACTTCTACAAGGCATATCTTGCTCAATTTTGAAGCTACGATCATGTTCTTGGACATTTTGGAAAGGTCTTGAAGTCCTCTAACCAATGTCTTTGGTCCCATGTCATTTTGATTTACCAATCTCAAGTTATGGTCTTTGACTTAAAGTGCCTTTTTGTTGACTTTTGAAAATGACCTATAATGTTGAAATTGATAACTTTTTGTGAGAGCATTTCTTGGACTTGAAGTGTGAAGATGAGTTGTAGGAAATGTCATCCTCTTCAAAATGATCTTTGGATGGAATTTTTCTGATAAACCATGAAGAAGTTATGTCCTGGTCAATTTGCAGTTGACTTTTTCAACTGTCCAAAAATAGAAACTTTTGCATCTTGAGACTTTTTGAGCCATACTTTGAGAATAATGATAAGGAATTGACCAAATGATGTTTGTGGCTTCAAAATAAGATGTTGACCAAAAATTTTGACTTTTGACTGTCAAATGACCATTTTGCCCCTGCAGTTGACTGTGAAGCATCTAGGGTTTTTGACTGTGCAATTTGATGCTGTGAGTCTTGAAACTTGACATATGGGTGATTGACAATGTTTATAGGCATGTGGGACTTGATTGGACCCTTGGAAACTTCAATTTCTTTTCCAGAACCAAAACCCTAATTTTGTCTGTGTTAGGAGGCAATTGGACTGTGCAACCCTTGGGAGATTTTGAAGCTTGATCTTGGCAAATCTTGAAGAATATGCGAGGGCAAATTTTGGGGTACAACAGTTGCCCCTGTTCAATCTTCTTAAACCTGAGGATGTAGATTGGCTGGTGTGCCTTTCGTAATCCGAAGGTGGAAGATGATTGAACACTAGAGTGCCCAGAAATTTGCACTCACATAGTAGAATGTCAGCCGTGTGATGATGGGAATGGGCTTACAGATTCCATTTGGCGGATGATGGATAGGAGATGGGCTTATAGATGCCATCTAAGTGTCGATCGCGTAAGAGACTTCTTAGCGAGAGCTTGCGTACCTGAGAAAGAAAATAATTACCTGGCCTGTTACAGGAGTTGCTCTTTAAACTCTTTATGTAGATGTGCCCTGGCTGGATACAGGAATCGAATCTTTAAACTCTTCAGACGTGCCCTGGCAAGATACAGGAATTGAGTCCGGAGAATATAGTCGTCAACAGATACACCCTGGCAAGATACAGGAATCGGATCTTCGAACTCTTCAGACGTGCCCTGGCAAGATACAGGAGTCGAGTCTCGTAATGTTAGTCGTCAACAGATACACCCTGGCAAGATACAGGAATCAGATCTTCGAACTCTTCAGACGTGCCTCGGCAAGATACAGGAATCGAGTCTGGAATATAGTCGTCAACAGATACACCCTGGCGAGATACAGGAATCGGATCTTCGAACTCTTCATACGTGCCCTGGCAAGATACAGGAATCGAGTCTGGAATTAGTCGTCAACAGATACACTCTGGAAAGATACAGGAATCGGATCTTCGAACTCTTCAGACGTGCCCTGGCAAGATACAGAAATCGAGTCTGGAATTAGTCGTCAACAGATACACCCTGGCAAGATACAGGAATCGGATCTTCGAACTCTTCAGACGTGCCCTGGCAAGATACAGGAATCGAGTCTGGAATTAGTCGTCAACAGACACACCCTGGAAAGATACAGGAATCAGATCTTCGAACTCTTCAGACGTGCCCTGACAAGATACAGGAATCGAGTCTGGTAATGTTAGTCGTCAATAGATACACCCTGGCAAGATACAGGAATCAGATCTTTAGTTGCGACCGTTGATGGTAATCATCTTGGTATTAACCTTTGTCCTAAAAAACAAGATGTTAGTTGTATGTAATGTCATGATGTATGACATGCATGATGTTCTCAGAATGAATGAGGTTGTATGTTCATGATGCGTAGGTGCATGCTATAATGTATGAAAATGCGATGTTTATGAATGTATGTTTCGTCTCGGAAAATAAATCCTTGACGGATGCCGGGAAATTAATTCTTGGGCTGATGTTTGAATAATAGAGCTTTTGTTTCCGCTGGGGTGATAGTTGCAAAGAATACTGGTAGGATAAGGTGACTCCATTGGGGAATAAGCTTGGCGAATAGATTACTCTGCGGGGAGTGAACTCTGTGGGGAAAGATGTACTTTGTTGAGATAATGATAACTCCACTGGGGATACCATTGTTGTATTATGTTGAAGGAATTGATGAACTCCGCTGGAGGATAGGAAGAACTTCGCCGAGGAAGATCTTTCCGTGGTAATTAGCTGAGGATAACCCAGTTATATCCTGGTGGGGAGATAACCTTTGAATAAAAAGTCCGGGAGACGCGTTCGTGCTCCGCGGGTGACAAGCTTCTAGAATCTACTGGGGATAAGCTTCCTGCTGGGGATATGGATTGAACTTTCCTGGGGAAACTTTTGAATTGTACTCTCCTAGGGAGATTTTTGAGATGTACTGGGGAAGTGGCTCCACTGAATATCTGGTAAACCGCCGGGGAACAATCTTAGATCAAGACTACCGGGGATGCTTGTTAAGAATGTTTGCATACTGCGCTGAGGAATGTTGAGATCTGCTGGGGATACCCAACTTCCTTAAGGCTGATAGAGTAGGCTAACTCTGCTTGGGGAGAGTACCGTTGACTTGCTGGCTCACTCTCTGGGGAATTAAGATATCTTGGTTACGTTCTTCAGCTGAACTTACCTTGGTACCTTGGTGGATAGAGCAATTAGACTGCTTAGACAACTCATTATTGCCCCTGTTTCTAATGCTACTTGTAATTAATCCTTTGTTTCGCATGCAAATATTTATGAGTTAGCAATTAGTGTCAAATGCATATATCACAAATTGAACATTGGACGTTCTTCGCAAAACAAAATAGAAAAAAAGAAGAAAAACAACTGGCAATTTGTCTGAAAAGTGAATCGTATTGATTTTTGAATTTGCCTGTAAATAGGCGTTTATGTACAAGAGGCTGACGTCCTAGTAAGAGAACGCCGCCGAACAACAGAGTTTATACAATTTTTTGTGAAAAAGGGAAAACAAAACAGCTATGTGAAAAGAATAATCCCACTGGGTTCCAACTCTGCCATCGCCTTTATATCTTCGAGCGTCTCATCACTTTGCTGCTCAGTTGACGATGAAGCTGCTTGATCGATGCCGTTTGAACTTGATGTTGATACCGGATTCTGGATGCAAGGTGATCCAATGAGACATAGTATTACGCTTTATCCCTAACTTTTGCCTGGACCTCCCTTTCGGGTTTTCAGTCCACCGGGATACCCATTTTTGCCCAAGCCTCCTTTTCAGGTTTTCGACTTGCCGGGTGTACAGATTTTTTTCATTTCATCCCTCATTTTGCCCGAACCCTTTTGGTTCGTCGGGAAGCCCTAATTTTTGCCTAGGTATGTCAACCTAGCGGGTCTTTTATCATGCGTAGTATCTTTTTACTATGTCTGCATTGGCGGGGTGAGGAAGGTCGTCACCATCCATGGTGGTTAGGATCATGGCTCCTCCTGAGAACACATGTTTAACCACAAATGGCCCTTCATACGTGGGGGTCCATTTGCCCCTGGGATCACACTGAGGAAGGATGATGCGTTTGATTACCAGATCCCCAACTTGATACTCTTGTGGTCTGACTTTCTTGTTAAATGCCCTGATCATCCGTTTTTGATACGTTTGACCATGACAAATAGCAGCGAGTCTCTTTTCGTCAATTAGGTTTAACTGATCAAGCCGAGTCTGGATCCAGTCATCTTCGTTCAGATCTGCATCCTTCATTATCCGGAGAGAGGGTATCTGGACTTCAATCGGCAAGACTTCCTCCATGCCGTAGACCAAGGAAAAAGGAGTTGCCCCGGTTGACGTTCTTGCTGAGGTATGGTACCCATGAAGAGCAAACGGTAACATCTCGTGCCAATCTTCATAGGTCACTATCATCTTCTGCATAATCTTTTTGATATTCTTGTTCGCTGCTTCTACAGCCCCATTCATCTTCGGCCGGTAAGGAGAAGAGTTGTGGTGCTGTATCTTGAATTGCTCGCAGAGCTCAGTGATCATTTTGTTGTTAAGATTGGTACCATTGTCCGTAATGATCCTTTCCGGGACACCGTATCGACAGATCAGATTATGTCGAATGAACCGTGCCACAACGTTCTTGGTTACAGTAGCATAAGAAGCTGCTTCAACCCACTTTGTAAAGTAATCGATCGCCACTAGGATGAAGCAATGCCCGTTGGATGCCGTAGGTTTAATCTCACCGATCATATCAATACCCCACATAGCAAAAGGCAAAGGTGCTGTCAAGACATTTAGAGGAACTGGAGGAACGTGCACCTTATCTGCATATATCTGGCACTTATGACATGTCCGAGAATGTTGGTAACAATCAGCTTCCATTGTGGACCAGAAATATCCCGCCCGAAGGATCTTCTTTGCCATGGTGTGTCCACTGGAATGTGTTCCAAATGTACCTTCATGAAGCTCCGCCATGATCCTTTCTGCTTCAGTCTTATCCACACAACGCAGTAAGGTTGAATCATGGTTTCGCTTATATAGAATGCCGTTGCTAAGGAAGAACTTCGCTGCGAACCTTCTCAGAAACTTTTTGTCGTTGACAGATGCACCTTCAGGGTATTCTTGAGCTTCCAAGTACCTCTTCACCTCATGATACCAGGGTTTTTCAGTTACCACCTCAGCCTCAAGATCACAACAGTATGCCGGTTCGTCCAGTTTCCAGATGATGATCCGGGGAGCCTCATTTACCATTTGACTTTGAACATGGAAGACATCGTAGCTAACGCGTCCGCCAACTGATTCTCCTCTCTTGGAAAGTGTTCAAAAGTTATCTCTGTGAAATGGGGGATCAATGTCAACACACACTCTTTGTAGGGAATAAGGTTTGGGTGTTTCGTATCCCACTCGCCTTTGATCTGATTGATCACGAGAGCGGAATCTCCGAAGACACTCAGAAACTTGATCCTTAAATCAATCGCAGCTTGAAGACCCATGATGCATGCCTCATACTCCGCTATGTTGTTGGTGCAGTTGAAATATAGCCGGGAAGTGAGCGGAGTATGAGTGCCTTGAGGGGATATGATCACAGTGCCGATGTCGTTACCCAAAGCGTTGGAGGCTCCGTCAAAGTGCATAGACCATCGGGATCCTTCCTCAGGTCCTTCATCCGGTCCAGGTACTTCACAATCAGTCACTATCATGATGCTCTCGTCAGGAAATTCAAAGTTCATTGACTGGTAGTCATCCACTTCCTGGTGTGCCAAGTGGTCTGCCAATACACTTCCTTTGATGGCTTTCTGAGTTGTGTACTAGATGTCGTATTCCGTCAAGATCATTTGCCATCTTGATATTCTTCCAGACAGAGCAGGCTTTTCGAATATGTACTTTATTGGATCCATTTTTGAGATCAACAAAGTAGTGTGAGTCAGCATATACTGTCTCAGCTGGCGAGCAGCCCATACCAAAGCGCAACAAGTTTTCTCGAGCAGTGAGTATCGGGTCTCACAGTCGGTAAACTTTTTGCTAAGGTAATAAATGGCGTGCTCTTTTCAGCCAGACTCGTCATGCTGCCCCAGCACACACCCCATTGAGCTGTCAAGTACTGTCAGGTATAGTATCAGAGGTCTCCCTTCAACCGGTGGCGTAAGAATGGGTGGTTCTTGGAGATACTCTTTGATTATGTCGAAAGCGGTCTGACATTCATTGTTCCAACGTACTACCTGATCTTTCTTCAGCAGCTTGAAGATTGGTTCACAAGTAGCAGTTAGGTGCGAGATGAATCGAGCAATGTAATTCAGACGTTCTAGAAAGCCTCTGACTTCTTTCTCTGTCTTAGGAACTGGCATCTCTTGTATGGCTTTAACCTTGGCAGGGTCCACTTGAATACCCTTGTCACTTACGACGAAGCCTAGCAATTTTCCAGATCTTACCCCGAAGGTGCACTTGTTCGGATTCAACCTCAGCTTGTATAACTTCAGACGGTCAAACAGCTTTTGTAGATGGTCAAGGTGTTCCTCCTCAGTTTGGGACCTTGCAATCATGTCGTCGACATACACTTCAATCTCATGATGGATCATGTCATGAAATAAAGCAACCATGGCACGTTGGTAGGTTGCCCCAGCATTTTTCAACCCGAATGGCATGACCTTGTAGCAGAAGGTGCCCCACTGAGTAACAAAGGTAGTCTTTTCCATATCTTCAGGAGCCATCTTGATCTGATTATAACCTGAAAAGCCGTCCATGAAGGAGAACACTTTATGTTGGGCAGTATTGTCAACCAGAACGTCAATGTGAGGTAGGGGAAGTCATCCTTGGGGCTGGCCCTGTTCAGATCCCTGTAGTCAACACACATTCTGACTTTACCATCTTTCTTTGGCACCGGAACCACGTTGGCAACCCATTGAGGGTAAGAAGTCACTGCTAGAAACCCGACATCGAATTGCTTCATAACCTCAGCTTTGATCTTCTCGGACATCTCTGGACGCATACGGCGAACCTTTTGCTTAACTGGAGGGCAGTCTTCCTTGGTAGGCAGGTGATGGACCACAATGTCGGTGTCCAACCCAGGCATGTCTTCGTAAGACCAGGCAAAGATTTCTACATAATCATGTAACATCTGAACCAACCGTTGTTTCACGCTGAGCTCTAGATTGGCACCAATCCTCACTTCCCTTATGTCTGTCTCAGTACCCAGATTTATCGTTTCCACTGGCTCTTTGTGTGGCTGAATGGCCCTCTCTTCCTGGAGTAACAGTCTTGCAAGCTCGCCAGGCACTTCGCAATCATCTTCACCTTCGTCTTCGGCTAAGTTGATCGGATTTTCAAAGTCATAACTGGCAGTAGCAGAGTCGTTACCAGTGAGATCCAGAGTGGATTGAAACTGCGTAACAAAAGTAACAGGTATGTGATATTTTGCGGTCCAATTGGTCAGTCCACCGTCAGTCGTCGGGTAGATCCAGCTATCGAACTCTGATTCCTCCACATCGCCTTCTATAGCATTCACTCCCGGGTTTGTGATGAACACGGGAGGTCTTCCGATCCTAGCTTTGCGTACAGCCCTCTGAGCCTCTTTCTCAATTACAGCCCGGGCGTCCTTCAAGGAGGCCATCTTCAAAGGAGAACCCTCTTCAGTTACTGCTTCTGCTGCTGCCAATGTGGGAGGTACCTCTTCAAAATGTTGAAAGGGGGTTTCAATAAACTCCCCGTCCATCTCAATATACCGGAATGAATTCAGATGACTAACCATGTACTCTTCCTCCCCCTGCACAGTAACAATCTTCCCTCTGACAGGGTACTTGAGCTTCTGGTGTAGAGTGGAGGTCACAGCCCCAGCTTTGTGAATCCAAGGTCGACCCAGCAAACAGGAATAAGATGGACGAATGTCCATCACATAGAACGTTGAGTCAAACACTTGAGAACCCACACGAATAGGAATGTCTACCTCACCATGCACCATCCTCTTCGACCCGTCAAAGGCTCGGACAATGATGTTACTAGGCTTCAACTCCAGGCCCTCACAATCCAACCGGTCTAAGGCCTTCTTGGGCAACACATTCAGGGAAGAGCCGGTGTCCACCAACACGTGTGCGAGAGTAGTGCCCCTGCATTCAATGGAGACATGCAGGGCATCATTGTGGTTCTTTCCCTTAGCGGTAAGATCAGCATCCGAGAAACCCAAACCATTGTCAACTGTCAAATTGGCCACACAGTCAGTGAATTGATCTGCAGATGTCTCTTGTGGCACATGGGCCGTCTTCAGAAATGAAATCAGGGCCTTGGCATGGGCCTCTGAGCACAGTAGTAATGATAGCATAAAGATCTTCGAGGGGGTATGCCCCAGCTGTTCAACGACATTGAAGTCGCTCTTCTTGATTATCTTAAGAATTTCCTCCATCTCTTGCTGGGAGGCTTCAACATTCACAGTCTTCGGTGCCTCCATCTGGGCAGGCTCATCATCAATCCCTTTGCCCCGAGTATTAGATGACTCGGCAGCAGGGGTAGAAACTGGATCAGAAGTGGAAACAGGCGCACTTGCAGGCGTAATTATAAGAGGTCTTCGGATAACTGGTGGCGCAATGTCAGGCGAGAAGAGCCTGCCACTGCGAGTTACTTTAGCGGGACCCGTGATATTGCTGATACTGGTACCGGTGTCGAACTCCTGCTTTACTCTAAGTACATACACATCTGCCCCGTAGTGCCATGGGACAGCCTTATCAGATTCATAGGGGAGGGGACCCGGAACAGTAATAATGATAGGTGCAACGGACATGATTTTGACTGGCTTCCTCGGGGGAGCCTTGGTTGGGTTGTTGAAAATTGTGACGACAGATACTTCTTCAGCGGGAACAAAAGGAACAGCGGTCTTCTTGAACAGAATTTCCTTGCTATCCATCAGGCTTTGGATGCCTGACTTCAGCAATGGAAAACCAGTAGGGGAAACATCACACAGAAGGCAACCCTTGCTACAACTCGGAAATAAACCGGCCAGCAACAGGTTCCTCTTAACAGTCAACAGAGGGGTAGCAACATCATCCACAGAAACGGCATATAAGTCTTCCTCAATAGCATTAACTCCATGCTGGGGCATAGGAGCAGTCACAATGTTTGGTCTCTCAGGCGCCTCAAATTGTATTTCCTTCGCATCAATAAGGTCCTGAACCTTATTTCTCAGGGCCCAGCAGTCATCAGTAGAATTCCCCGGGCTATCGGAGTGATAAGCACAGCGGGCATTTGGATTATACTTCGGAGATGCAGTATTCACAACCTTCGGAGCCTCTCTGACGGTTACCAAGTTGGTCGATAGCAGTTGCGGTAAGATCTGTGACAAGGTCATACTCAGCCGAGTGTATTCTCTTCTGGGTCTCTCAGCCCTTGGTTGGTTGGGTTGCCGAGGAGCGGCAGCAGCCTTAGCAATTACCACCGCGTTGACAGCTTGGCGGCGTTCTGGTTTATTTGGCCTCCTAGGCCCGTACACAGCACTGGCCTCCTTTTTGAAAGGCTTTTTCTCAGAACTTGAGGACGCACCTTTCTGAATCTTTCCTGATTTCATACCAGCCTCTATCCTTTCCCCAGTCAGAATGAGATCTGTGAACCCTGCAGATGAATTGCCAATAAGATGATTGAAGAACGGCCCGGATAGGGTCCCCAAGAACATGTCCACTAGCTCACGGTCGGTTAATGGTGGCTGCACCCTACCAGCCAGGTCCCTCCATTTCTACGCATACTCTTTAAAACCTTCTCCCGATCCTAGCGACATACCCTGGAGTTGGGTACGTGTAGGAGCAAGGTCGGCATTATATTGATACTTCTTGTAAAAAGCAGTAGCCAACTCCTCCCAGTTACGAACCTTGGTTCCATCCAGTTGATAGAACCATTCGAGGTGAGTCCCTGAAAGACTCTCCTGGAAGAAGTGGATCCACAAGTTCTTGTCCACAGTGTATGGTTGGATCTTCCGCACATAAGATCTGAGATGTAGCTTAGGGCAGGACGCCCCGTCATACTTGGCGAAAGATGGTGCTTTGAACTTGTGTGGGATGACCACACCAGAAGATAGACCCAAGTCTCCGAAATCCAAACCAAGCACTTGTTGAATTTCCATGGCATTCAGACGGTCTTCCAACTGCTTGTACCTGTCTTCAGCTGGAGGATACTGCTCCTCATTAAAGCCAGTCTCGTTGTCAGAAACCACCGGACTAGGAGCCCTTCCCCCCTGGGGACTGCCTTTCCCTACAGAAGAACCAGCTTGATCAACCTTATTCTGCAGTGTGTTACCAAACCTCCGGCCCGTGTTGAATAGTACAGTTCTCTTCTTCTTTTTCTTGACCAGCAGAGCCTTTAACTCCTCTTGACCTTGGGCCAAACTCATGATCAGCTCTTGAAATTGGGCGTTCTGAACCTGAAGGGCCTTGATGGACTGCTCGGTAGATGATTCAGGGTTCATGATGCTGAAATAAACAGCGAAGAACATTAAGCAACCTGGAAAGAAGAGTTCCTGTGATGCACATGATGAATGGAATGCGTATGATTTATGTTTTCAAAGACAATCGGGAATCAACTTTGTAAACAAAAAGGAACACACTTCATTAGATTCAACTTTGAAATTTAAATTGTTCAACAGATTGCGCTTAGGCGTTACATAAAAATGAAAATACTGAAAAGGGAAATAAACTGTGAAAGAACATCCAAAGCTCGTCATTGATCCCAGGGTCTCCTCTTCTCAGTACGGATGTAGTCATTCAAAGCTCGCTCATTCTCCAACTGCTTTGTCAGCTTCTGGATCTTCAATTCCTGCTCGCTAAACTTTCCCCGATAAGAATCCCGTTCTTCTCGCAATTGCGCCCAAGACCTCTTTAGTGTATCAAGATCAGTAAGTATCTGAGGAGGGAGAACAGTTGGAGGAACCCCATCTCTATCAGGATATTCAAGAATGACGGGTCTGACAGCTTCATATGGCATAACTAACTTCTGAGCACGGATGCAGACCCATTTGTAGTAGGCTTCCATAGGTAGAGAAGTCTTCGGTCCCAATTCTTGTGGGTCAGCTTTGTGGATTCTGTCCCAAGCCTTGATGAACCTACGACGCAGCTCGTCACTATCTACCTGAAATTCAAAACTGATGTGAGGCACCAACATCTCATGAGGCCCTGCTCTTCTGGCTCTTCTGGCTCTTCCAAACTGACGGAGAGCTAGACATGGATTATAAGAGATCCCTCCTTGGGTACCAATCAGAGGAACATTAGGATATTCTCCGCAACGATCAATAACAGCTACCTCATCCAAACCCCTGAAAGTCCCAATGATGTCATTATCCGTGAGAGACATTAACCTATGAGCCCAGCCTCTTCCTTCTTTGTTCTTCAGCACGAACTTAGGGAGGTGCGAAATAAACCACCTCACTAACAGAGGGATGCAACACCATAGAGTTCCTCGTCTTCGGGCAATACGAGCGTAGAGTTGTTGTAGGATATCACCCAAGAGAGTGGGCACAGGGTTCCGAGACATGAAGATCCTTATGGCAGTGATGTTAATAAAGTTATCCGGATTTGGAAACAGAACCAGACCATAGATTAAGAGAGCCAGAATGTCTTCATACGCCCTGAAGTCTAAGTCGTTCCAGAAACTGTTAGCTTTACCGATCAGAAACTTGGCGAAGAAACCCTTAACTCTGCTTCTAGTCACCCAGTTGTCCAATACCTCTTTATGGGTCAAAGGAAGATCTGCAGCAATCTCCTCAAGCCTAAGAGTCTTTTCCCAACCAGTGTAGGGAGTCTGATCCAAGATAGGGATGCCAAGCAAATCAGAGAACTCTTCCAGGGTAGAGACCAGCTGGAAGTCTTGAAAGGTGAAGCACTGGTACAGAGGGTCATAAAACTGGGTCAGGACACTCATCAGTTGTTGGTCCCACTTTGCCGTGACTAAACCGAGAAGAGAACCATGCCTCTGGATGAAGGAAGTAGTATTTGGAATTCTGCTAACCAATTCTTCAAGCAACTCAGGTGGGTGAACAAAATTGAACCGGATAGTGTTCCTCCGCATAGGCATCATGATGTCCTACAAAATAGAGCAAAGGTGAAACCCTCTTGTCTTTGAAATGGTCAGTCCTTATGCAGGATGCATGCAATGTTTATGATGGCATGATGTTATGATAAAGCACACCACAGATATTTACAAAGGCAAACATGATAAGGCACACAAGTCACACAAGACAAGCCCTTAGAGTTTAGGCCAACATGAGGTCTAGGTATTACCCTCTTTCAGTTTGTTGGTTAAGACCTGTCCTATCAGAAGTAACCGGGTTCTAGAGAATCCCAATATCACTAACTACCCTCAATCGGTCATAACTCCATCATCGCAATCTTTTCTTGCGGCCAGAACCATCACCAGAGTTTAGCCTCAATGGGTGTAGCATACTGCTACTGTTCTATTGGCCAAGTTGGGTCATTTAAGGTTCTAAAGTCGGTTGGCGCTTAATGACTCCTCAGAAGACCCATATTCTCCTCGTTGCGACACAAGGGATATCGGTACAGACCAAGGTGCCACACCAACATAGCCACTGCTTCACCCATGTCGGTCTACGCCGGACAGGTCCCTCACAGCTTATACTACCTAACAGGGTATCCCCAGATCCGGGTTAGGATCTATGTAACTCCGAAACAGCCCACAATAATAAAGCAAACAAGCACAACAATTGAAAACACAAGTGATCTTAGTCCTAAGGTACACCTCACTTTAAAATATATCCCCAGTAGAGTCGCCAGTTCTGTGATCGGTGGATCTGGAACTGACTGTTTAACACTGGTTCGCGAAATGTCGCGGAAGCAAGAGTCGTCACCATCTTTTATTTTCTCCAACATGGACAGGACAAAAGCACAACAAAATTCCTTATGAGATATTTTCTCGGTTCGGGAGGTAGATTTATAGAAAGGGAAGGTGTTAGCACCCTTTCTATCCATGGTTATCCATGGGCTCTTAGATACTTGCTCATTGTGTTTTCAAAAGTGTTTGCTTTTCAAAGTGTGAGTGGGTTTGAAAAAGTTTCGTTTAAGGATTTCAGATCGACTCTTGTATCAGTCCTCAAGAGTGTTTGAAAAATTGTTTTTGAAAGCTTTTTGAAAAGTGTCGATGTGAAAAGAGTTTTTAATTTGTTTTTGAATAGAGCAAGTATCTACGAGTCATCTACCTACCCTAAGGAATTAGGCTGTGTAAATGTCCTTAAGGTAGTGCCATCCCACCATTGAGAGGTAGGTAGCACCACCGTTGGAGGTGTTCGGGTCAATTCGTTTGTAGGGACAGTGTGGTCACCAGAGCAACAGTAGGACACCTTAGAAGCTACCCTTATGCCATTGATCCTTTTTAATTCCGAGGCAACCGTTTCGAGGCAACTGGATCATGTCATGGACATAAGGACTTACTAAAACGTCCTATACTCGACGACCACGTTTCGAGGGCAAGGCAACAGTGAGGCGTACCCTAAGAGTGGTGTGTGAATTTGTGTGTTATTTTCATGTTACGTTTTATCTTGTACATGTATCATGGTGATCTACGCTTGTTTTTAATTTAGCCATTCATTCTTTCATGCAATTATAATTTAAAAGTGCAGAAATTTAAATGCGGAAAGTAAAATCCTACGCTATTACAAGGCGCAGGTCTATACATCGCCAAATTAACAAAGACCCGTTTGGAATAAAAATGCGGAAAGTAAATAAATTTCCTAATTACTATTACAAGGCTTGAGCAATTACATAATATTTGCAAAGAAAAAATAAGAATAAATGCGCGAAAGAATTAAAGTTGCACGTTCGAGGGCGTTGGACCCTTTTGAAGTTAAATTGAAATAAGAAAGTTAATTATTTATTTTATTAAAGAAAAGAAATGTTTTTTAGGTTTTTTGTATTTATGAAATAAAGAAATTAAAATTGAAGAGAAACCCTAATTCTAAGTTGTTTTTAATTATTAATGAAAAAATATTCAAGTTTAACCTAATTTACTAAATATTTAATGTACATGTTTATTTACAAAAATATTTAATAATTAATAATAATAATAATAATAAGAAAAAATTATTTATTAAAAAGGATGAAAAAGTTAAAAACCCTAATTTCTACATATTTTATTTATTAAGAAAAATATTAAAGTTTTAAAACCTAATTTACTAAAATAATGGTTAAAATTTATTTACAAAAAATAATAATGAATTAAATATTAATTAAACATATTTTTAGTTTTCAATTTTATGGTTTTATTATGAAAAGAAAATTATTTGAAGTGAATTAAATAAAAGTGATTAAAAGAACTAGAAAAAGAAAAGAAAAGAAAATTAAAAAATATACAAACATTGGGGGGTGTCTGGCCCAACTTGGAGGTGAATTGAAGTGATTTGGCCCATCAGAATGAAGCCCTTTTTGACTTTCTAGCGCGTGTGTATGAGCATTGACTGAGGTACATGGTGGAATTCACGTTATGGCCATTGAATTGATCATCAGGGACACTTGGCAGGCCTGAGCGTTGGGACATATGGTAGGACGTTTGAAGGAAACTGCATAGAAACACATTAAGGAAAAAAATATGGAATATGTGAGGGGACCTGGGAATCGAACCCAGGTCCCAATACCCGCCAGACAGCTCATTCACCAACCAAGCCAGCGCGTTTCTTTGTATGCATAATGGAACATGATTATTATAAAAAAAAAAGAAGCGTTAGTGGTACAAAGCAAAAAGCGCGCTGATTTATTTGAATTGTCCAACCATATGAAGCCACGCATGCGTCTTCTTCCTTTTGTACCTGCAAATATAACCAAATAGCGGGGGTTTTAAACCCCCACTAAGTACCACCAGGAAAAATAGCGATTAGACAATGGGCAAATATAAAAAGGGCGCGAGGTCATGGAATGATTCGTCTTCATGTCATGAATTCAATGGCATAGGTTTGGTGGCCTGATTTTTCCATATGTGAAAACCCCTAATTTTGGAGCTCTGAAAACCTAGAAAACGTTAATGGCAGATTTTGATATAGGCATTGTTAGTTCAATTAAAGGGTACCATTAGCTTCAGAACATCAATATTAGCAAGAATCAACAATTGAAACTCATGAATAATGCATGAAAAGTAAAACACGATTATGGAAAAGTTTGTGAAAAGTGTGACTTTGTTCTACCAATTCTTGAGGTCTGGAGATTGGTTCTTGATTGCAACACGTTCCTAGCAATGTCAGGAATGTATTGGAAGGCTTGTTGTGCTTTGAAACGCCTTGTAACTAGGTTTTCAGTTTTCACCTTTTTTGTCAAAAGTTGCAATTTGGTTCTATGGTTTTGAGCAGTTTTTCGTCCCCCTGAGCATTAGGTTATGTTATGCCTTTGTAGGTGAATGGAATTAGGTCAAAAAACAAGCCCATAATCCATTGAATTAATGATTTCAATCTTTGATTTTGTTCATATCTTTTCCAATCTTTTTCCATGCAATTCTTGCCAAATTTGGATGATATTGTCCTTGTTGATTGATGCACGAGATCTCTTACATGTGTGGAAGATATTTGCTGCATAAAAAGATTTAAAAAGCATTATTTGGTATTTTTCTTATATTTAAATTTAATTAAATGAATTAATGATAATAAAAATTCAAATAATTAATCAAAAATAAGAAAATAACTCCCTTTGAGCTTAATGGGTCGTGCATAGCCTTTGGGTAATGATTCATGGAAGAATTTGTGGCCCATTAGCAATTTTGAAGTCTTTTGTGCAAAGTTGACTTTTCAAAATTCCCAAAAATTTCCCAACTTCTACAAGGCATATCTTGCTCAATTTTGAAGCTATGATCATGTTCTTGGACATTTTGGAAAGGCCTTGAAGTCCTCTAACCAATGTCTTTGGTCCCATGTCATTTTGATTTACCAATCTCAAGTTATGGTCTTTGACTTAAAGTGCCTTTTTGTTCACTTTTGAAAATGACCTATAATGTTGAAATTGATAACTTTTTGTGAGAGCATTTCTTGGACTTGAAGTGTGAAGATGAGTTGTAGGAAATGTCATCCTCTTCAAAATGAGCTTTGGATGGAATTTTTCTGATAAACCATGAAGATGTTATGCCCTGGTCAATTTGCAGTTGACTTTTTCAACTGTCCAAAAATAGAAACATTTGCATCTTGAGACTTTTTTAGCCATACTTTGAGAATCATGATCAAGAATTGAACAAATGATGTTTGTGGCTTCAAAATAAGATGTTGACCAAAATTTTTGACTTATGACTGTCAAATGACCATTTTGCCCCTGCAGTTGACTGTGAAGCATCTAGGGTTTTTGACTGTGCAATTTGATGATGTGAGTCTTGAAACTTGACATATGGGTGCTTGATAATGTTTATAGGCATATGGGACTTTATTGGACCCTTGGAAACTTCAATTTCTTTGCCAGAACCAAAACCCTAATTTTGTCTGTGTTAGGAGGCAATTGGATTGTGCAACCCTTGGGAGATTTTGAAGCTTGATCTTGGCAAATCTTGAAGAATATGGGAGGGAAAATTTTGGGGTACAACACTTATCTTGTTTTAAGAAAATATTTTTGATATTTTTCTTTAAGAAACCAAAAATAAAGTGTAAAGGAAATATTTTTGCTATTTGCTGATTAATGGAGTGAAGAGCAATAACAAAAACAATGGAAAAGAAAAGGGGAATCAGCGTGTTACTGATAAAATAAAGTCAGAGGTTCTGACCCTAGCACGCTGCAAAACAGAAACCTGTTAGTGAAAATGTATAGGGTCAGAAGCTCTGAACCCACTGGGAACGTAGTAGTTCTCAGAAGTTCTGATAATATTGGCAGCAAAAACAAGCTTCATAAGTTCTTATACCACTGGCCACAAAACGGACTTCAGAAGTTCTGAGACCACTGTAAGAACTTGGTTTCTCTCTCTATGCTAGTCAGAACATCTGTAATTTGGTTATTTCTCCACAAAACAGAAGACATGCACATAACAGTTATAGCAGGTACCATAGCATTTCAAAAGATAAGAAATATCAAAACTATAAATCAGAGGCAATCACGCATTTGCTAATCCTAACTGAGTTCTAGTTTCTTCAAGAAGCTCTGAACTGATCTATTCTTTACTTAAACAGGCAGGTGCACGAGATCTCAGAGTAGGTACAACATCAGCAACATGATATCTACATTGTATTTTTGAGCATGTAAATCTGGTAATGCTTAAGTGATGTGGTGAGGGTCAGCAGAAACTTACCTTGCCACTGGAAGAAGTTTTGTGAACCTGTAGCGGTGAAAATCGGAGATCAAGCTATTAATTAACTTGACTCACAAAAGCAAGAGTCGCCACCGCGCTTTATTATTTCCAAGGGAAAAGGGAAAAGAGCGAAATAAAACCCTAAAAAAACATGCAATGTAAAATAAAAAGTAATACAATGCGTTTTTGAAAAGAGATCTAAAGTTCGGGGGTTGGTTATGTAATGGGAAGGTATTAGCACCCAATGCATCTGCGGTACTCCGCAGGAACCTTTTGAAATATCTATTTTTTGGTTTAAAAATTGTTTGTTATATACAAGGGTGTATGTATCTACAAATATGTTTGCCTAAGGGGAAAAATGAGTTTTTTATTATTGTGTTCGTGAGGGTTTCGCGACCCTTTGCCTACGTATCCAATGAAGGAATCAAAACACCGTAGTTCCTCTAGAAAAAAGTTGATTTGTTTGGTGTTTTTTAGTGGGCGACGTTAACGCACACATTCTAGCAATAGGCACGGCCGATATCGCGGTAGAACGGAGTTAACATGCCCTTGGGGAGAGTTTTGATTTGTTGAGTGTTTTTGCATGTTTTAAAGTATGTTCAAGTAATGATTAAAGTGTTTTTGATTTTTGGTTTGTTTATTTGTTGGTTTTATCTTGCCTAATTACTAGCATTTGTACAAAGTAAATAAAAATGCAGAAAGATAAAAACCTACGCTATTACAAACATATCAAGAGCATAAAAAATATGAAGGAAAAGAAAAAAAGTAAGAAAACTGAGTGTCTTTCGACCCAGGCAGTAGCACACTTCGAATGGCATTTTGTTGGCCTCCTTCGATTGGGGTTGGCAGCAGTGAAGTCACGTCTTTTGATTGAGCACAGGCAGCAGCAAGTTGTATCCTTCGACTGGGAGTTCGCACCCGTGAGGTTCTGTCCTTCGATTGGCCTGGAAGTCAGTGTATGGCGAAGTCTGCCTTGTTGCCTTCTTCGACTGGAGGTTGACAGCAGTGAGGGAATGCCTTTCGATTGGACATGGTTTGCCTCCTGATTGTCTCTTTAGTTTGACCTGGAGAAAGATGGTAGAGGCCAGAAGCTTCGTTTCTTGTTTCCTGTTTCTTTCATTTCAAACATTAAATGACAACATGGCCTGAGGCCATGCTAGTAAAACAGTTTAATAATTAAAGCTGGTTCAAGTAAACAGTAAGCAGAAACGAAAGAGGTAGTTCTGAAAGGTATGTTAAAAATGTGGAAACGAAAGGAACAAATATGTACATGCTTGAAAAGAACAAAAGTATTATTTACATGTTATGGCATGAAACGAAAAGTTCAAGGCTAAGTATGACTTACCTTGCTTGAGGCTGGGACTTGTACTGGGCAGTAAGGTGGTTGCCTGGAGCGCTTCTAGATTCGAAGGGAGGGACCAGGGATTTGGCCTTTGATGCTGGATTCGAAAGAGGGGTCACAGGGGGTTGTCTTTCTGAGTTTGAACAACAACTATGTGTGGGGTGTTCTTCAGAATCGAAGGAGACTGAAGTGTGTGGGATTCTATTTTTTTTATTTCTCAAGTGTTGATGAACTTTGAGAATTTTTCTGTGTTTGAGAAAATTTGGGAGGGGTTCGTCTGGTCCAAAAAATCCTCTCTTTGAACATGTTGTGAAGCCTTGTATTTATAGGCGAGGTGGCTGAAGCTTTGATATGGTTTTAGGGGGAAAACAAAATAATGTTTGAATTATTTGGGTATACTGCCCCCTTGTCTTCTTCAATGCAGTTCTTGTGCACTCCGTTTTCGTGCAAGTACAGGACTGTCAACGCAGGCTTTTCAGTCTTTTGGAGTTTAGTGGCAGGTTGTGCAGGACTGCTGCATAACAGCACAACTGGCTTGAGTTTGGCAGTATATGGGAGGCCACTTGTGTGCTCTAAGTATGTTGCTTCGAAGGGTTTAGTGGTCCAACTTGTGAATCAAAGGAGGTAACCTTGAAGGAAATCACATGTCCAGCTTGTGGATCGAAGGGGGTCACTTCGAAGGAAACTACATGGCCAAATCGAAGCTTGTGACTTAAGGGAGACTGTATTGCCTAATCGAAGCTTCTGAATTGAAAGAAGCAATGTTCCTGAATCGAAACATGTGGATCGAAACAAACATATTGCCCAAATGAAATCTTGTGTTCGAAGGAAGCAATGTTGCCCAATCGAAACATGTTTGCAGGTAGTGAACTTGTCCAGATTCGAAGGAGGCATGCAGGTAGCACTTGTCCAATCGAAGCAGGCTGAATCGAAGTAGGCTTGCAGGCAGCACTTGTCTAATCGAAGCAGGCTGAATCGAAGTAGGCTTGCAGGCAGCACTTGTCCAATCGAAGCAGGTTGAGTCGAAGGAGGCTTTTGCTCAGAACGAAGGATGTAATCCAAGTTGCATTTGAAAGAGACCTGTCAGCACATGAAATCAAAGAAACAACAAACACATTTCGTGCTTGATTAGACGTTAGTGATACATAGGCTAAGAATGTTCAAAACACTTGACAATTTCTGCATAATCAAAGCTCGAAGGTGAGAGGTTAAAACCAACTGTATTTAGTGACCTTGACTTTTGTATAAAAAATGCAAAAATGCAAATGGGATCTTAGGTCAAAAATTGGGGTACAACATCTGCCCCTATTTAAGTTTCTTCTATCGGGAGATATGAAGATTGGGATCTTCATTTCGACGAGATTGAAGGGACTTAAATATATAATACACAATTTTTGGCCTTAAGATACCACAATTATGTTCATGATATGATATGAATGCAATGCTCTAAATTTTATGGGGAATGACGCCATATGAGACAAACTATGCTGGAGAAACCAAGCACATTATACAGTAATCCCACAGGGGAAGAGGTGATAACTCAACTGGGGAAACAAGAGTCATATGCTTCAAATGAGAGACTCTTGAATGATTTACATCAGTGTTGAGACTAGAAAAGAAATGATTTACATCAGTACGGAGACTGGAAAAGGAAATGATTTACATCAGCACTGTGATTGGAAATAAACATCTCTGACTTCTGAATTTTGCCAAGAATGGTAACACAATCCTTCTTTAACCAAGATATCACTTGAAAAGGATAAAATGCAAACTTCCCCACGGGACTTTTCCAAAGGGATGCCATTTGCTGAGTAGACATTATTGTTGGGGATACACAAGCTGCTCAAATAAAGAGGCTGCCACTTGCTGTCTTCCAAAAATACTATGACATACAAGCTGCTCAAATAAAAAAGTTGCCACTTGCTATCTTCCAAAAAAATATTAAAGCACACAAGCTGCTCATGAAGAGTCCGCCACTTGTTGCTTATAACCCACAAGTTGCTCATAAAGAAGCCGCCACTTGCTGTCTTCAAAGAATATTAAAGCACACAAGCTGCTCATGAAGAGTCCGCCACTTGCTGCTTATAACCCACAAGCTGCTCATAAAGAAGCCGCCACTTGCTGTCTTCAAAGAATATCAAAGCACACAAGCTGCTCATAAAGAAGATGCCACTTGCTGCTTATAACCCACAAGCTGCTCATAAAGAAGTTGCCACTTGCTGTCTTCCAAAAATACTATGACATACAAGCTGCTCAAATAAAGAAGCTGCCACTTGTTGTCACGTCGATATTCCAGAAGAAGGTTATGATAACACTACTAGGGAATAAAGTTCATCTTCAATGGGGAACCATGAATAAATCCTTCCTGAGGAGATCAAGTATTTAAATTGCAAAATAAATGCACTCTCTATCTAGGTTTCACAGCCTAGAGATACCCACAGGGTATCGTTCATAAGAGACAAAGCTCAATCCAGGAATAAACTGGAGAGAAAATAGTCAAACAAGACTCCTCCGAATGAGGAAACAACTCAAATGGGGATTTATCCTATCCATAGATGGAAAAGGAAAGCTAAAGCAAGATTCTTCCATGAGAGTTAGCTCAGTGGGGAATTAGAAAGGAGGCGCACTTTCTGCTTAAGTTGACACTCTATTTGGAAAGATCAAATACGCTATTTGAATAGACATAACCAAGGTATACGAACTCAAAGACATCAACAAATATAAATGTGTGTGCATGATGCAAGTATGAATGAATGAATGTCATGTATATGCTGACAAAACAGACAGGGGAGATAGACAGAAGATGATAAGACATCACAGCATAACCCAACACTCAGCTAATCTCAACAAGATGGTAACATTACTGGAGATAGAACACATGCCATCATTGGAGAAAAAGCCCTTTTACAAGGCTTGAATATCTCTGGAGAGGAAGATATTTTCAGGTAGAAAAACCCAAAGTCCAGTCTTCTATCGTTAACAATCCCTTGAAAGGATAACAACACAAACAAATGTTTCAGCTGGAAAAAGTCATGCTTAGCTGGAGATATTGGGAACACCACCCTATGATAATGTGTGCAAAACATATCTTGACATATCTGGATTGCCCCTGGGACTAATTTTGGATGCCCCAAGTTTACTGCTGATAAGCTGCATGTTGCACGAAAACTCTTGCGAATTACTTCACTTCTAAAATGCCCCAAGCTATGTGGTTGATGAGGAGAAATCGTCTCAAGAGGGTTTTACAAAAGACCTGGCATTCACCATGCTCTGGTGTCTTCAAACTCTTAGAGAGATTCATCAAATCTCGATGTGATTGCCCCGGATTAACTGTAGTTGGCACAACAAAGTCTTCAAAATTTTCCCTAAAAGAGTAAACAAGTTGGGAAAGCATTAACTAGGAGAAGCAACATGTTCGTGCTCAAGGTCTTCAACTGACATTCCCCTGGATATGATTTTTTTCTTGAAATGATTCGTCAATTACTCAACATAGTTTCAGGCCTTAAAAGAATAAACTCATCACTGGTGCTCATATGTGAGCTTCCTTGATATTAAACAAATGTTTTGCAGTTAGAAAAAGTTTACAATGAGAATGAAAATTCTAATGCAACAGTTATGTAAGTCTTGAAGATTTTGAAAAGATATCGCACAAATTTGGCGAGTTAGAGCACCATTTATTTTTGTATAGGAAAAACAATATGATACCGACATAACTATTTAACAAACATTCATGGGAGTCAGGAACACTATCTCATTGAAGTATGCTTTCAGAATAACCTTGCTTCAATTAGGACTTTTAAAGGTTGTAACGTGGCCTGGTTCATGTTTTTTAGAAAAAAGATTTTTAAGGCTCAAATTTTATAGGTGCCCACCCATTCTTCATGATGTTATCCAACCCTATGTTCAGTTAATTCAACATGAGTGTTCATCTCTCAAAAGGATTTTGTGACGGTCAAGGAAACGACGAGGCTTTCGGAGTAGAAACCACCCTTATGTCTTCATGTTTGTAGTCACCAATTTGTTCTTTGCTGAGGACTTTTCTTTGTAGTCCTTTCTTTGCAATTTTTATTTTCCCTAAATTTTGCCTGAACTAATTCTTTTGAATTGATAGTCCAGCGGGATGCCCTAATTTTGCCTAAGTCGCACGTTTTCATGTTTTTAACTTAGCAGGCTTTTTCTTTTTTTCTTGATTTTTGATTTTTGAACAAAACAGGTGATATTAGCTTGTCTTTACTTGTTGAGAGGACTGTGATTGCCTCGTTTCTTTATGAATGAGGGATAACACTGTGGTTCCACATCTTTTAGATTCATTATATATGAAGGATAGCCCTCGTAGTTTCTCTTCAGAAATATCTTCCTTATGAATTTTGAACACTCAATCGGATTAACTGAAAACTACCCTGCCTTAGGTTAAAATTTGAGGTTTTTTCGTAAAGAAAAGAAACTCTTACTTCAAGGCTCAAAAGGGGTTAGCAAGGGATTATCTTCCTTATATCTCCAGTGTTTAGGGATTTGAAACAATGCCTGTACATCGTCAGCAAGATTTTATCCAGAAAGCATGCAACCAGCGATTTTGTGTTCTTTAGATCATCATCCTCCCTTCAATCTCTGCCTAGGCAAGAGAATGGGCAACAAGTTGGTATCATAATGCAAAAAGAAATTTAAAAATTTGAAAACAAATGAATTTCTTCAAGACAAACTGTGATACGGTGGGAGAACTGACTGTGTTTTTTGCGTTTGTTTTCGCAAATGTTTCGGTTGAGCAAGAGTCGCCACCGACTTTTTATTTTATCCTAAGGAAAGGTTTAAAAAGCACAACAAAAACATTTGAGATATTTTCTTGGGTTCGGGGAGTAGATTATAGAAAGGGAAGGTATTAGCACCCTTTCTATCCATGGTTATCCATGGGCTCTTAGGTACTTGCTTAGATCAACTTGCCTTGGTTTTCAATTGTTTGAAATGGTGCTTGGTGTGTGGTTTTGAAAATGTTTTGAAAAGATGCCTTGTATAGGCTACCCTTGTAACAATTCTTTACTCGAATGTTTTACAAAAGGTGTTTTGTCTTTTGAAAAGATGTTTCAAGGTTTTTTGAAAGTTTGTTTTGAAAGTGTTTGTGAAGTGTAGTTTGAAATTAGGCAAGTGTTTTCTTTGCAAATTGACAAGTACTTAAGAGTTATCTACCCTAAAGTTTTCTCAAAGATTTTTGTTATGTTTTAAACCTTTTGACAATTTTGTTCCACCATTGCATTTGGTGGACAATCTTGTCTTAGGAGGTGAAAGGGACGGGCGCGGGTCATCGCTTAGACCATAATTGCAATAGTATTAAATGTCTTTGGGAAATTTTTTCTTTGAAAAGGATTTGATCATTTTAGGTAACTTTTTTGAAAGCGTCATCGAGGGACTTATGATCATTTGATTGTTTGTTTTTACCCAAAGAAATTCAACATACAATATGGCCCAATTTATTTGAAAGCAACAAAGTGGAATACCCTAGGGGTGCAAGTGTGAAAGGTGTTTCCCATTTTTCATGCTTTTTTGTCTTGTATTAGGTCAAACTACTTTTTGTTCATTTTATTCGCATACAAACCCTAACTCTAGCATAGTATATTTAGAAAGCGATAAAGTGCGAAAATTAAATTCTTACACTATTACAACACAATGATATGGGGAGGGGGGTACAAATGTTTCAAATGGGGGATATTTAGACAAGAAATTAAACCTAGCTATTACATCATTTTTTTTGAATATTTACAATATAATTAAGGGCATAAATTAAATGGAAATGAAATAAATATGCAAGATGCAAAAAGAATTTTTATATGTATGAAAAAAAAGTATTATTTATGTAAAATAAAAAAGAGAAATAAAAAGGGTATTATTTTTGGAGTATTTTCATATTTAGGGCAAAACCCTAATTTTAATCAAAAGGTAATAATTATTTAATATATATAATATTTACTATTTATATACAAAGAATAAAAGAAAAATGAAGTATGTTTGTAAAAATGTATTTTTTAGCATTAAATATTAATAAAATAAAATATGTACATTTTTTGGTATTTATATCCTAAGTGTATTAATATATACCTATTTATTTATATTATTTACAAAATATGTATTATATATATTAATTAATAATATTTAATATTTAAATAAAAAGTATTTTTCTATAAAATATTTTCAGGAAGTAAAAATAAGATAAAAGTGTATAAAATATATTTGTGCTATTTTAGTATTTTAAACAAAAAAGTATATATTTATTTATTTATGTACAAACTAAAAGAAAAATCAAATAAATGCCTAATAAATTAAAAAATGGTGAGAAAAAATATTTTTAAATTTTTATAATTATGAGAAAAAAAACAAATGAGCCAATCAAAAAAGAAAAAGTCAAAAACATTAAAAAATGAATGAAATGGGCTCAGGGGGTGTAAAACCAAAAAGGTGGTGTAAATAAGAAAATAACTCAGGCCCAGCCTAAGAAGACATTGTCTTCAACCTTCAGACAAAACCAGTTCAAAACGCGCGCCCTTCTTCTCAAACTTCTAACTCCTGATTCCTGGCTTATTAATGAAAACTCATAACATAAAAAATGTTCAGCATCAAGAGACGAATCCAACCATATGCAGAACTTGATCTAACTCTCTAAGATGAGGGAGAATTTCTTCTCCCCCAAATCCTAACCTAGATTTTCTGCCATTTTCAAACCTTAAATTCTCACAGCTCAAGCAAAAGAAATGAAAAGTAAAAACATGTACATGTTCAGTGGCATGAGTAGAACATTGTTTATTCACAAACTTAGAGCTAATGATGCCTAATAAGAGAGATAGAAGTTCACCAAAATACCTGTTCAGTTGAAGTTCTATCTGGCAATGGGGAAGCTTTCAGTGCAAGGTGATGATTGGTAAAGCTTCCTTGAGGTCCAGGGATGCTATTCCAATGTTTACTTTGTCTTGAAAGCTTTTGAATCGTGCTAGAGCACTTCACCTGCAAAACAAGAAACTGAAAATGGTGGAACTGGTTAGAGGGATTACAGGTCGTGTTTCAAGTCATGGTTAGCTTGCATAGATGCTAGGGAATGTGTGTGAACTGGTTTAGGCAAGAGAGCTTGAGGGAAATGGAAGATGGCACTCAAACTGCAGGCCTGGCCCTGTTTTTGCAGTTTGAAGGTGTTTCTGAGATTGGGAGTGTATGAGAGATGTTAGGGTCGTGCACTAGCTTGGTTGGGATGTCTTGAGTGTGTTTCACAAGTTCACTTCAGTGTTTGCAAGCTGATGTGAGAGTTGTGTTACAATATGCCAAGTTACTTACACTTTAACCAATAAATGCCCAAGTTGTGTTCTAGGTCAGTAGAGGCCCCCTAATGAGCTGCATAATCCCTCCTTGATCAGAGTGTTTTGCTCATAATCTTGTTCCAATTAGATCTCATTTGTACTGCTTGGATTTTCAATTGGACATAAAGTTACCTCTTGCAAAAATGGAAGAAATGCTTTATCTATAAATGGATTAATCCTTTAGGCAATGCTTGAACTCATGAGACAAGGCCTTGGCACAAAGGTTTTGCATTGAATTATTGAGTGTCAAAGGGTTTTAGGACCTGTAATTTAGCACAAACTATGCTGACTTGAAAATGGCTTAAGTTATGAACATGTTCATGATCAATTCAAAAATGAGTTTTTGCCAAATTGTGAAATTCGATTCTCTCAAGTTATGAGGTTGTTTGAGAAGTTCTTGGACATTTTGGAAAGCTTGGTATGTGTACTACAATCCTTCTTTTAAATGCAAATTGAAATTCCAAGTGGAAGTGTATGGAAAATGGCCTTGAAGTTGGGTAGAAAACCTTGTCAAAATAGGTTAAAATTTCACTAAGTTAAGAATGGTTTAGTGCCCTTATTCAAAAATTTGTAACTTGAGATACAAGCCTCAAATTGGAAAACTTCGTGAATCAAAGTTGTAGATTATGCAACAAGCTACAACTTTCATGTTTTGACTTTTGTTTGAATCCAAATGGATCTTGGTGAAAAAGTGGGGCAAAGTTGGGAAAAATTAGGGTTTTTTATAACTTAGAAAAATTCTAAGTTATGAAAAATTCTAATTTCTAACCCTAATTTGCATTTTGTGATTTCTTGGTGAACAAGTTTCATGATTTGGCATGTTTTGACGAAAAATGAATCTTGACTCTTGATTTTGACCAAAAAGTCAAAGTTTGACTTTTCAGTGTACAGTCAAAATTGATCAATTGACTGGGGAATTCAACTGTCAATCTTGTGTACTTGGGATCTTTTGAGTTTGTTGAGCATGTCAAGATAATTCCACGGGGTCCTTGAGTCCATATGTGAGCTTGGTTTGCCATTGGCTAGGTCAAACAGTCAAAAATTGCCTTTGTGCAGTCAAAACCCTAAAAATGACCATTTTGCCCTTTTGGTGATTTGATCAAATTTCTTGTGGAATTGTGATCCAAACTTGATCAAATGGTTCATATGAGTTCATAATGTTGATGTGGGTCAATTTCCATGAGGTTTGACTGTCAATTGGCCACAGTTGACTTTTTCCCCAATACAGCTGATTTCTAGGTCAATTGTCCAATTGACTGGGCAAAACATGGAATCAAGGCTTGAAACTTGATGTGGATAAACTTGGGAGTCCAATATGAAGCATGAAAGTCATCTTAGGCACTTTAGGTCAAAAAATCTTGGTGCAAACACAAACCCTAATTTGGGTCAACAGTGCAAGGAGAAGTCTTGAGGAGATGAAACCCTAACTAGATCTTGGGCTTCAAAGGTTTTGTGATGAGAAATCATTGAGAAATGGGAGGGCAAATTTTGGGGTACAACAGTTGCCCCTGTTCAATCTTCTTGAATCCGAAGAGTTAGATTGGCAAGTTTGCCTTTCGTGACTCGAGGGTAAAAGGAGATTGGACACTAGAGTGCCCGGAAATTTGCACTCGTCAAAGCAATGGATGCGGGAATGGGCTTAGAGATACCATTTGGAGATGGGCTTAATGATGCCATCTGGAAGAGTGACAGAGACTTGTCGGGGATGGGCTTAGAGATTCCATCTGGAATGAGTATCAGGAAGGTGTCCATGCTTTGGACCATTTCTGAACTGAGGGTCTGAATAAGCAATAGATTGACATCCGTTGTTGGGAGGAATCCGTTAACTGTTTTCAGAAGTTTGAGAAGAGTCTGAACAAGCGATAGGTTAACATCCGTTACTTGGAGAACCCGTGAACTGTTTTCAGAAATCTTGAAGTTGAATAAGCAATGGAGCAGCATCCGTTGTCGGGAAGCGTCCGTAAACTGTTTTCAAAAGGTTGCATCTGAACAAGTGATAGATTGACATCCATTGTTGGGAAGAATCCATAGACTGTTTTCAGAAGGTCTGGAGAAGAAACTGAACAAGCGATAGGTTAACATCCGTTACTTGGAGAACCCGTAAACTGTTTTCAGAAATCTTGAAGTTGAATAAGCAATGGAGCAGCATCCGTTGTTGGGAAGCGTCCGTAAACTGTTTTCAAAAGGTTGCATCTGAACAAGTGATAGATTGACATCCGTTGTTGGGAAGAATCCATAGACTGTTTTCAGCAGTCTGGAGAAGAAACTGAACAAGCGATAGGTTAACATCCGTTACTTGGAGAACCCGTAAACTGTTTTCAAAAGGTTGCCTCTGAACAAGTGATAGATTGACATCCGTTGTTGGGAAGAATCCATAGACTGTTTTCAGCAGTCTGGAGAAGAAACTGAACAAGCGATAGGTTAACATCCATTACTTGGAGAACCCGTAAACTGTTTTCAGAAATCTTGAAGTTGAATAAGCGACGGCGTAGGGTTGCTTGACGAGGGGTCCGTGTAAAACTGCATCTGAAACTGTTAATGATAGCCTTTTATTCTTATGTTGTTCGGACAAAATGTTAGCTAAACACAGAATTATGTTGCATGAAATGCATGATGCAATATATGTTATATGAATGTTTATGATATGAATGCAATGAATGCGTATGTAAGCTGGTGAGCTGTCTTGCTGGGGATAGATGAATCCTGGATGACTGAAGATAAGAACAACTTGACCGCTGCCGGGAAGAACAAATCCTTGGCTGTTGCTGGGGAACAAAGAGCTTGGGTTGTATACCAAACCTCTGGGGAAATCCTGATGACTTCTACTGGGGAGTACCAATCTAGTAGACTTATGCCGGGGATGCAAGACTGAGAATCTTCAGTTTGGCGGGAAGTATCTCTGGCGACTTCACTGGGGAACTCAAGATTTTCCTTCCTAAAACTCTGTGGGGAAAAGGTTCATTAGTCTGGCTCCGCTGGGGATATTGAAACTTAAATTCTGAGGGAAATTGGATTCCTGAGGATCCTCTGGCTGGGGGATTGTAAAGATAAGTTACTGCTGGGGAATTTTGATGAACTCCGTTGGGGATAGGAAGAACTTTGGCGAGTGCGATCTTCCGTGGCAATAAGCTGAGGATAACCCAGTTATAAGCCCTTGTGAGGAATAACTTTGAATAAAACTCGGGAGAGACGTCCGTACTCTGCGGGGGATAAGCTTCCAGAATCTACTGGGGATGAGCTTCAAGACTTGCTAGGGATATGAATTCCAAATCTCCCGGGGGTTTCCTTTAAAAGGGTATCGGGTTATCCAACCGTACCTTCGACTTATCAGTGATCCTCTTTCTTGGTTCATAAGGAAACGATTGTGTTTCAAATGCATATGCCTATTTAACAAAACATTGGACGTTTCTCAAAATAAACAAATAGTGCAAGAGAAAAGAAAAGGAAATGACACAAACTTCTGGGAAAAGTATTTGTATTGATCTTCTATGAGTATATTTGTACAAAGGAGACAATCATCCTAGTAAGAGGATTTTGTCGTAAATATTTGAAAGGTTTATACAAAATAAGGATGGCTATGTGAAATAATTCCATGGGATTCCATTCCGCTATAGCTTTCACAACTCTGAATATCTGTCCATTCAATGCCTCGCTTGACGATGACTGGATTGATCAGAAGCCTGGAACCGGTTGATGAAGAGATTGTCCTTGAAGTGATCCGACGAGACATAGTCATACGCTTTAATTCCCTAACTTTTGCCTGAATCGCCCTTTCAGGTTTTCGATCCACCGGGAAACCCCTTTTTGCCCAAGCCTCCCTTTCGGGTTTTCGACTTGCCAGGTGTACAGATTTTTTTGCTTTTTATCCCTAATTTTTGCCTGAACCGCCCTTTCGGGTTTTCGGCTCACCGGGATGCCCATTTTTTGCCCAAGCCGCCCTTTCGGGTTTTCGACTTGTCGGGTTATTTTATGCGTAGTATCTTTTGACTATGTCTGCGTTCGCAGGGTGCGGCAAATCGTCGCCATCCATGGTGGTCAGAATCATTGCACCACCAGAAAATATGCTCTTGATCACAAATGGTCCTTCATATGTAGGAGTCCATTTGCCCCTGGGATCACTTTGCGGCAAGATAATCCGCTTGATTACGAGGTCTCCGACTTGATACACTTGACGTCTGACTTTCTTATTGAAGGCCTTGATCATTCGCTTTTGATACGTCTGACCATGGCATATAGCAGCAAGTCGCTTTTCGTCGATCAGATTGAGTTGATCAAGTCGGGTCTGCCTCCAATCATCTTCATTCAAACCTGCATCCTTCATAATCCTTAGAGAAGGGATCTGGACTTCCATAGGCAAAACAACTTCCATGCCATAAACCAAAGAAAATGGGGTTGCCCCAGTTGAAGTACGTACCGTCGTACGGTATCCATGCAGAGCAAACGGTAACATCTCATGCCAGTCTTTGTAAGTGACTGTCATTTTCTGATTGATTTTCTTAATGTTTTTGTTCGCAGCTTCAACAGCACCGTTCATCTTCGGCCGATAGGGAGATGAATTGTGATGATAAATCTTGAACTGTTCGCACAATGCAGTGATCATTGTGTTATTCAGATTTGTACCGTTGTCTGTGATGATCCTGTCTGGAACACCATACCGACATATGAGATTTTGCTTGATAAAGCGGGTGTTGTACCCCAAAATTTTCTCTCCCATATTCTTCAAGAAATTGCCAAGTCAAGCTTCAAAATTCCCCAAGGGTTGCACAGTTCAAGGGCCTCCTAACAGTCAAAATTAGGGTTTTGGTTTTGACAAAGAAAATGAAGTTTCCAAAGGTCCAATCAAGTCCCACATGCCTATAAATATGTTCAAGTATCCTCATACCAAGTTTCAAGACTTACATCACAAAATTGCACAGTCAAAAACCCTAATTGCACTACAGTCAACTGTAGGGGCAAAATGGTCATTTGACAGTCAAAAGTTCAAATTTTTGGTCAACATCTCATTTTGAAGCCACAAACATCATTTGATCAATGCTTGATCATGATTCTCAAAGCTTGGCTCAAAAATCATAAAGATGCAAAAGTTTCCATATTTGGACAGTTGAAAAAGTCAACTGTAAATTGACCAGGGCATAACTTTCACATGGATTATCAGAAAAATTCCATCCAAATCTCATTTTGAAGATAAAGACATTTCCTACAACTCCTCTTCACACTTCAAGTCCAAGAAATGCTCTCACAAAAAGTTATCAATTTCAACATTATAGGTCATTTTCAAAAGTCAACAAAAAGGGACTTTAAGTCAAAGGCCATAACTTGTGATTGGTAAATCAAAATGACATGGGACCAAAGGAATTGGTTATAGGACTCAAAGACCTTTCCAAAATGTCCAAGAACATGAGCAAAGCTTAAAAATTGAGCAAGTTATGCCTTGTAGAAGTTGGAACATTTTTGGATATTTTGAAAAGTCAACATTGATTCAAATGATCTAAAATTGCTAATGGGCCTCTTTTTCTTCCACAATTCATCATCCAAGGCATGTGCACGACCATTTGGCCCAAAGGGAAGTTTTTTTATCATTTTTACTTATTTATTTGGATTTTTAATTATTAATAATTCATTTAATTAAATTAAATATGTGAAAAATACTAAACCTAATTTGTTGAATCTTTTTGTGCATGAAATAATTTCAAGATATTGTGTATAATCAGATTTGGAAAGAATTTTGCTAATTGGTCATGATTTGGTAGAAGTTTGCATGAAAAAGATTTGAAAGCTAATGCCATAAAAATCAAATATTTGTTTCATCAATTCATGGATTTCTTTTGATCAAATTCTTAACCTAATCACTCATATACATATATGCAAGCAAACCCTCGTGCCTTTGGACGAAAAAGCTGCGCCATAGACAAGAAACAACACTTGAGTTTTTGCTTAAAAATTCCAAATCTGAAAACCATCTTCTAGGTCGATTCAAGCCAAGAAACTTGTGCCATCACCTTCCTGAAGCTTCAAGGAAGGTTTTCCAATCAAAACCATCCATCCTAACATCAAGAAACGTGAGAACGATGATGCCTTGTATAGAAAATTTCTTGCATTCGTACATCATGAATCATGCGTTTTTGGCAATTTTTAACATTTGATTCATATTCATTGTTTGATTCTAACGCTAACTGTATGGTTTAATTGTGTTTTTATGCCCCCTTGAGGATTTCACCATGAATACGCGCTAGGGTTTCCAGGACCTTGAATTAGGGTTTCTTATTTAAGGAACAATTAGCACATGGGACCTAGGCCATTCAACTCAGCGCGCTTGGACGAAGAGAACGGGACCCTCGCGCCTAATTTATATGGCCGGACGGCCTAATCGTTATTTTTGATAATGTTGCCTTTTGGAACGGTTCAAAACCGTTGCCAATGTTTTTGTGTTTCAGAAAAAAAATAAAGCAACGAAGAAGATGACCCTGTGGCGATCAGTGATTGGCCTATTTGAATTTTACGCGCTAAATCTCCACTAACATTTGTTTTATTTTATATTGTTTATTATTTACATAAGATACAAAGAAGCAAAGCAGCTCCACTGGCAGGCATAAGCGTTGGTAAACCACAGGACCTGGGTTCGAGCCCCAGGTCCCCACCCCTTTCCAATAATATTTTTTCAACTGTTATCCTGTGCAGGTTCAGTCCAAAGGAATACCATATGCTCCTCCATCCAACGCGCCACTTGGCCAATCTCATCCATCCAAGGGCCCAGATCTGAAGAGCATGGTGGACCCAAGTCAAAGATCCCACACGCGTCTTGAAAAGGTCAATGGGGCCAGGAACCTTGGGCCAAAATTGCTACAATTACACCTCCACATTAGGGGCAGAACCCCCTTGGTTTGCTATCTCTTTAATATCTTTTTTACGTTTTTTCTTTGACTCAATTATTTGTCTTTTTTTAATTTAATTATTTTCTATAAAAAATACATAAAAAATAATATAAAATCAGAAAAAGACAAAAATTAAATATATTTATTTAATTAGTATTTTTGTAAATAAAATTCATTAATTAACTTAGTTTTTAATTTAGGTTTTAACCTTAACTTTTTTTAATAAAAATCTAAAATTGGTAGAATTAGGGTTTGTAATAATTTTTATCTTTTTTTTCTTTTTCTTTCATAATAATTAAATATTTCCTATTATTTATTTTTGTAATTAAGTTGCATGTAAATAATTAGATTAAGTTTAGGTTAAAATTTAATTCTTTCTTAATAAACTAAAAAACAACTAGAATTAGGGTTAGCATTTTATTTTAATTAATCTTTTTTTCATTAAAATCATAAAAATACAAAAATACCAAAAACAATTTCTTTTCATTTTAATTTTATTAATTTAATAATCGTTTAATTTAATTTAATTAAAAAGGGTCCAACGCCCTCGTTTCTAAGTTAAATTTCAATTCGCGTATTTATTTCTTTTTCTTTTAATACTTATGTACCTCTCCCAAAGCCGTGTAAACATTTTAATCTTTCGCACTTTACTTTCTTTATTTTCTGTCAAATCGGGTTCTGGAAATTTTGGCGATGTGGACCCGCGCCTTTTGTAATAGCTTTAGAACTTTTATTTCTCGCAATATTTTAACTGTTAAATAAATGCATGCAAGAATGAATGGCCTAAAATAAAAACAAACGCATAGATCACTTTGACAGGACAAGACAAGACAAAAATAAATGAATCTGACACACAAATCACACACCACCCCTAGGGTACGCCTCACTGTTGCCTTGCCTCGAAAGGTGATCGTCGAGTAGAGGATGTCTTAGTAAGTCCTAATGATCCGGGAACCTGGCATGAGGGTAGCTTCTAAGGTGTCTTCCCATTGCTCTGGTGATCACCATGTCCTGAACCTCGAATTGACCCGAACACCTCCAACGGTGGTGCTACCTACCTCTCAATGGTGGGATGGCACTACTTTAAAGGACACTTACACAGACGAATTCCTTAAGGTAGGTAGACGACTCGTGGATACTTGCTCTAATTCAAAACAAAACAAATCAAAAATACTTTTCACACCAACACATTTTCAAAAAGCTTTCGAAAGCATTTTTTCAAACACTCTTGAGGACCGATACAAGAGTCGAACTGAAATTTTCAAAGAAACTTTTTAAAACCCACAGTTGAAAAGCAAACAAACCATTTTGAAAACACAAATGAGCAAGTATCTAAGAGCCCATGGATAACCATGGATAGAAAGGGTGCTAACACCTTCCCTTTCTATAACCTACCTCCCGAACCGAGAGCAATCTCTTAAGGAATTTTTCTGTGCTTTTGTCCTTTCCATTTGGAGAAAATAAAAGACGGTGGCGACTCTTGCTTCCGCGAAATTTCGCGAACCAGTGTTAAACAGTCAGTTCCAGATCCACCGATCACAGAACTGGCGACTCTGCTGGGGAAAGATTAAAAGTGAGGTGTACCTTAGGACTAAGATCACTGTGTTTTCAATTGTATTGCTTTGCTTGCTTTAAATTGTGGGTATTGTCTCGGGAGTTCTATAGATCCTAACCCGGATATGGGGAATACTTTCTTAGAAAGTAGCAACAAGGCTGTGAGGGAACTGTGTGGGGTATACCGACATGGTTGAAACAGTCTGCTACGTTGATGTGGCACTTTGGTGTGTACCGGTAACCCTTGAGTTCAGTCAAGGAGAGTACGGGGCCTCCGCGTGGTGTCATGAAGCATCAACAGACCTTAGGAACCTTAATTGAACTATCTTGGCCTCTTTAGGGTAGTGAGATAACTGACTTCGGTGCAGTCCGAGGTTGGTTGATACTCGATACTACACTCAATTGAGGGTTGCTTTCCTGGAATATTTCGGTCGCCAGTTCAGTGGCTAAATCGAAACGATGAACAATGAAAGCAATCCAGTGATATTGGGACCCTGAGAACCCGGTTACTTCTAATAGGACAGGTTGAGCCCACCAACTTCAAGAGGGTAATACCCAGACCCCATGCTGACCTAAACTCTAAGGGCTTCTCTTGTGTGACTTGTGTGCCTTCGTACTTGACTATTTGCATGCTTGTTATCTAACACAATTTTCTTGCAGGTTTTTGTTTCAGTCCTTAACTAGGACTCATAACAAGGCTTACTAAGTTTCTTGCAGGTTTTTGTTTCAGTCCTTAACTAGGACTCATAACAAGGCTTGCTAAGTTTCTTGCAGGTTTTTGTTTTTAGTCCTTAACTAGGACTCATAACAAGGTTTACCGAGTTTCTTGCAGGGTTTGTTTTAGACCTTAATTGGGACTCATAACAGGGTTTACTGAGTTTGCTTGCAGGTTTTGTTTGCAGTCTCTAATTGGGACTCATTACAGGGTTACTTACATTACCCCATGCATAGCATGACATCATACCATTGCATACATCCTGCATAAAAAACTAATCCATTTCAAGGATCTCAAGGGCTTGTGATGCAGGTCATGGTGAATCAACTATCCCAGCAAGGGGCAAAGAGGATTTACTTTCCTCTAGACAAAGTTGTCAGGGGCTATGACCCACTTGATATGGTGAGCTTTGACTCCTGGAGAAGGTTCCCCTAACCAAGGTTGCTGGGAAGCCAGAACTAGACATGATGACTAAAGTCAGGGGCTATGACCCACTGGATATGGTGAGCCTTTGACCCTTGAAGAAGAATTCTCAATAACATGGGTTTCCTTCAATCAAGCTACCGGACCCAAATTCTAACAAATTTTCTTGTTTACCCCGCGAGGTCCTTGAAAACATTGCATGTGTATCATACATATCATTGCATAACAGGTACCCCTTCGACAGGTCGCTTACCATCTCCGCTGTTTATTTCAGCAATGGCTTCCCGACAAGATAACCAGGACCTTCACCCTCAAGGGACTCAGTTCAAGGAGATCTTCCTAAGCCTATCCAAGGGGCAGGAAGAGTTGAGGACACTCCTCATGGGGAATTTGATCAGAAAGAGTCCTGAAGATGTCAAGGACGAACAGCTGAAACTTCTACAAGCTGAGGTAGACACACTGAAAACCCAGATGCTGGGGCAAAGGGCCCTCATTCAAGGTTTAGCTCAGGAGCAAGGAGAGTTGAGGGCCATGATCATTCAGCTTCCTCAAGGCATGAAGCAACCAGTCCGAGTCAGGGGCCAGGTCTTTGACCAGCTTCCAAGAGGACAAGAGTCTGACATGGGGAAACATAGACCTCTTCAAATTGCTACCACTTCACAGGTCCAACCATAACCTCGCCCGGAGCAAAGGGTTGATCAGAGTGAGCCAAACAAGCCCAGGAGGCAATTTACCCAGCTCAACACGTCGCTGTCTCAAGCCCTACAAAACTTGTTGAGACTGAATCTGATTACATTAAGGGACCCTCCTAAGAATCAGAATACAGCGTCACCAAAGTATAATCCCAACGCCCGCTGCGCTTATCATTCCGACAACCCGGGGCATAATACAAACGACTGTTGGTCTCTGAAGAACAAGATTCAGGACCTGATTGACGAAGGAGCAGTGGAATTCACCCAAGATGGTCAGGCCGAGTTCTTCTACTACCCCTGCAAGACTCACCATTTGAAGTGACAAATCCTGAGACTAGAAAACTTTTGTTCATTCAAATGTTCAAGTTGCGATTTTCTTTTGTTCAAACATTTACTCATGTTAAACACTATTATTTCATTAATGCATCGCATATGTCTGTTCTGAAACAATATATTCGTATTCACTAAATGCAAATTATTTTCATATTTTTTCTGATGTCAACTCCCAGTTGAAAATTCTAAGCCTCTTGAGGGAGGATGACGAAAACGATACCATGATCATTTACAGTATGCTTTTGAACAGACCCCGCTGATGAGGTACAGACATTGTTTCAATTCCCAAACACTGGAGTTATAAGGATGATAATCCCTCGTCAACCCCTCTGAGCCAAAGAAGTAGGAGTTTTTATTTTCGAACCCTTCATTATAACCTAGGGCAGGGTAGTTCTCTCAGTTGATCCAAGTGCATAACAAATGGCACCAAAGAGGTCCTTACAAAGCAAAGAAAGACAGTGATGGTTCCGAATAATCAATAAAGATAGGCAGTCATTATATCTCTCAAAATAAAAACCCAATAAGTCAAAACCTATGAAGGAGACTTACAAAACGGGGGCATCCTGCTGACTGCAATCACAAAAGAAATAGTTCAGGAAAAATTCAGGGATAGCAAAATCAAAAAGAAAGAGGTCATACAAACCCTCAACAAAAATAAAGGAAGGACTGCCTATTCAAATAAACGTTCAACGTCCGAACCATCACTGGTATATCAGAGCAAGGACTCAAACAAGGTCTAACGTATGATCAACTGAGTTTAGGTTTGAAGAACATCACGAAGAACGGGTGGGTACAAATAATTTGAGCCTTTATCCTTTGTTTCTTAAACCGTGAACCAGACCACGTTATAACCCTTAAAAGTCCTAGCTGAAGCATGGGTTAGTTCAAAAGCATACTGTTATGAAAGGTATCCTGACTCCTTAAGGCCTACGGTAAATACGGAGTTGACATCACGTTTTACAAACATTCACTCGTTTTATGAAAAAGAATGCATTTTCAAAATCTTCAAGACAGACATAAACTTTGCATTTTTGACATAACCTTGTTTGTATATGACTTTTTGTTTGAACAGCAGGGAAATTCGCACGATGAATACCTAGTGAACAAAAGCATTTCCAATCAAGGGGCACGACATGATCATGGTTCATCATCTGGGGCAATCCAATCAAGATTCGGAGAATCTCTCAAAGGCCAAATAGCCTGGGGCAAATCTCCGCCTGAGTCACTTGGGGCATTCCAACAACGAATCTTGCCCGATCAAATACCTTCTGGTGGCATGACACAACACTTCTAACAGGGGCAACTCCCTACTTTCTGAGAACGGACATAGTCGAAAAATACTACGCAAAATCAAAGACCCGCTAGTTTGACATACCTAGGCAAAAATAAGGGCTTCCCGGCGAACCAAAAGGGTTCGGGCAAAAATAAGGGATGAAATGAAAAAATATGTACACCCGGCAAGTCGAAAACCTGAAAAGGCGGCTTGGGCAAAAACGGGTATCCCGGTGGACTGAAAACCCGAGAGGGCGGTCCAGGCAAAAGTTAGGGATCAAAACGTACGACTATGTCCCGACATCTCGTCACTTGCCTACCAGAGGAAGATTTGTCAATCAGCGGTCATCAAGCACCTCCACAAGGTATCAAGGTGGGTTTAGCTAAAGAATATAACCAGATATCTTAGTTCCCCAGAGAGGGAGCCAGCAAGCAGTATACCCTCCTCAAGCCAAGCTATATCGTCAACCTTAAGGAAGTTGAGTATCCTCCAGCAGATCTCAACATTCCCCAGCATCATACAGACATTCTTAACAAGCATCACCGGCAGTCTTGGCCTGAAGATTGTTCCCCGGCGTTATACCAAACATTCAGTGGAGTTACTTCCAATACATCTCAAAACTTCCCCCCAGAGAGTCCAATCTAGCTCCCCCAGGGAAGTTGGAATCCATCTCCCTAAGCAGTAAGCTTATCCCCAGTAGATTCTGGAAGCTTATCCTCGCAGAGCACGAACGCGTCGTCTGGCTTTATTCAAAGAGTTATGCCCTTACCAGGATATAACTGGGTTATCCTCAGCTAAAAGCCACGGAAAGATCGTCATCAACGCAGTCTTCTTATCCCCAGCGAAGTCTATTAACACTTCCAACACAACAAGGGTATCCCCAGCAAGTTATTATCAACACTCAGCAAAGTACCTCTTTCCCCACAGAGTTTTGTTTCCCAGCAAGATCGTTAGAGTACTTTTCTCCCCGCAGAATATTCCATTCGCCAAGTTTATTCCCCAACGGAGCTATCTTCTCCTACCGGTATTCTTGCAACTATCATCCCCAGCGGAAGCAAAGATCTAATTCTCCAACATCAGCCCAGGAGTGACTTCCCGGCACCCGTCAAGGATTTATTTTCCTAAGATGAAAAAAATACATACATAAACATCGCACTTCCATACATCATAGCAGGCATATACGCATCATATCTCACAAATCTCATTTATGTTGAGAACATCATTGCCTGGCCCACATCATGCATTGCATATGACTAACCTTTACCTTTCAGGAAAGATTCCGTTAAATTCTCAATCATATTCCAAGACCTAGACCGATTCAGTTAAATCGACTCCAAAGATTTCTTACCCAGTCAAAGGCCTTCTCTGGTCCAGTTAAATCGACCCCAAACAGATTTTTCTAATAAAAACCCAGTTGAAGACATTCCAAGACCTAGACCGGTTCAGTTAATCGACCCTAAGATTCTCTGTTTCTTATCCAGTCCAAGGCCTTCTCTGGTCCAGTTAAATCGACCCCAAACAGATTCTCCTGATAAAGACTTACTAGAAGTTATCTATGGTTCTCTCCCCGATCCTGCGGAGTTGGTAATCCCAGGCTTCTCTCAACGATTGCTGTTGAAGTTAAAGTTATCCAAGGTTCTCTCAATGTTTGCTGTTGAGGTGGTAATCTCCTATGGTTCTCTCCCCAATCCTGCAGAGTTGGTAATCCCAGGCTTCTCTCAACGATTGTTGTTGAAGTTGAAGTTATCCAAGGTTCTCTCAATGTTTGCTGTTGAGGTGGTAATCTCCTATGGTTCTCTCCTCGATCCTGCGGAGTTTGTAATCCCAGGCTTCTCTCAACGATTGCTGTTGAAGTTGAAGTTATCCAAGGTTCTCTCAATGTTTGCTGTTGAGGTGGTAATCTCCTATGGTTCTCTCCCCGATCCTGCGGAGTTGGTAATCCCAGGCTTCTCTCAACGATTGCTGTTGAAGTTGAAGTTATCCAAGGTTCTCTCAATGTTTGCTGTTGAGGTGGTAATCTCCTATGGTTCTCTCCCCGATCCTGCGGAGTTGGTAATCCCAGGCTTCTCTCAACGATTGCTGTTGAAGTTGAAGTTATCCAAGGTTCTCTCAATGTTTGCTGTTGAGGTAGTAATCTCCTATGGTTCTCTCCCCGATCCTGCGGAGTTGGTAATCCCAGGCTTCTCTCAACGATTGCTGTTGAAGTTGAAGTTATCCAAGGTTCTCTCAATGTTTGATGTTGAGGTGGTAATCGCCTATGGTTCTCTCCCCGATCCTGCGGAGTTGGTAATCCCAGGCTTCTCTCAACGATTGTTGTTGAAGTTGAAGTTATCCAAGGTTCTCTCAATGTTTGCTGTTGAGGTGGTAATCACCTATGGTTCTCTCCCCGATCCTGCGGAGTTGGTAATCCCCGGCTTCTCTCAACGATTGCTGTTGAAGTTGAAGTTATCCAAGGTTCTCTCAATGTTTGCTGTTGAGGTGGTAATCTCCTATGGTTCTCTCCCCGATCCTGCGGAGTTGGTAATCCCAGGCTTCTCTCAACGATTGCTGTTGAAGTTGAAGTTATCCAAGGTTCTCTCAATGTTTGCTGTTGAGGTGGTAATCTCCTATGGTTCTCTCCCCGATCCTACGGAGTTGGTAATCCCAGGCTTCTCTCAACGATTGCTATTGAAGTTGAAGTTATCCAAGGTTTTCTCAATGATTGCTATTGAGGTTGTAATCGCCTATGGTTCTCTCCCCGATACTGCGGAGGTGGTAATCCCAAGATTCGCTCAACGATTGCTGTTGAAGTTGAAGTTATCCAAGGTTCTCTCACCGTTCCTGTTGAGGTAGTAACCATCCCTGGTTCATTCATCATCGTTTGAAGCTCCAGATTCAACTCCTGTAACCAGTCAGGACACATCTATACAAAGCATCTGAAGACCAGCTCCTGTGACAGGTCAGGTAATCATTTTTCTTTTGCAGGTATGCAGGTTCTCGCTAAGGAATCTCTTACGCGATCAACATTCAGATGGCATCCATAAGCCCATCCACCTTCCATCATCTCTTAGCATGGCATCTATAAGCCCATCATCCTATCCATCAATCCCTAAATGGCATCTATAAGCCCATTCCACCATCACACTGCTACTATGTGAGCGCAAATTTCTGGGCACTCTAGTGTTCAATCATCTTCCACCTTCGGATTACGAAAGGCACGTCAGCCAATCTGCATCCTCAGGTCTAAGAAGATTGAACAGGGGCAACTGTTGTACCACAAAATTTGCTCTCCCATATTCTTCAAGAAATTGCCAAGTCAAGCTTCAAAATTCCCCAAGGGTTGCACAGTTCAAGGGCCTCCTAACAGTCAAAATTAGGGTTTTGGTTCTGACAAAGAAAATGAAGTTTCCAAAGGTCCAATCAAGTCCCACATGCCTATAAATATGGTCAAGTATCCTCATACCAAGTTTCAAGACTTACAGCACAAAATTGCACAATCAAAAACCCTAATTGCACTACAGTCAACTGTAGGGGCAAAATGGTCATTTGACAGTCAAAAGTTCAAATTTTTGGTCAACATCTCATTTTGAAGCCACAAACATCATTTGATCAATGCTTGATCATGATTCTCAAAGCTTGACTCAAAAATCATCAAGATGCAAAAGTTTCCATATTTGGACAGCTGAAAAAGTCAACTATAAATTGACCAGGGCATAACTTTCACATGGATTATCAGAAAAATTCCATCCAAAGCTCATTTTGAAGATAAAGACATTTCCTACAACTCCTCATCACACTTCAAGTCCAAGAAATGCTCTCACAAAAAGTTATCAATTTCAACATTATAGGTCATTTTCAAAAGTCAACAAAAAGGGAATTTAAGTCAAAGGCCATAACTTGAGATTGGTAAATCAAAATGACATGGGACCAAAGGTATTGGTTAGAGGACTCAAAGACCTTTCCAAAATGTCCAAGAACATGAGCAAAGCTTAAAAATTGAGCAAGTTGTGCCTTGTAGAAGTTGGGAAATGTTTGGATATTTTGAAAAGTCAACATTGATTCAAATGACCTAAAATTGCTAATGGGCCTCTTTTTCTTCCACAATTCATCATCCAAGGCATGTGCACGACCATTTTGCCCAAAGGGAAGTTTTTTATCATTTTTACTTATTTATTTGGATTTTTAATTATTAATAATTCATTTAATTAAATTAAATATGTGAAAAATACTAAACCTAATTTGTTGAATCTTTTTGTGCATGAAATAATTTCAAGATATTGTGTATAATCAGATTTGGAAAGAATTTTGCTAATTGGTCATGATTTGGTAGAAGTTTGCATGAAAAAGATTTGAAAGCTAATGCCATAAAAATCAAATATTTGTTTCATCAATTCATGGATTTCTTTTGATCAAATTCTTAACCTAATCACTCATATACATATATGCAAGCAAACCCTCGTGCCTTTGGACGAAAAAGCTGCGCCATAGACAAGAAACAACACTTGAGTTTTTGCTTAAAAATTCCAAATCTGAAAACCATCTTCTAGGTCGATTCAAGCCAAGAAACTTGTGCCATCACCTTCCTGAAGCTTCAAGGAAGGTTTTCCAATCAAAACCATCCATCCTAACATCAAGAAACGTGAGAACGGTGATGCCCTGTATAGAAAATTTCTTGCATTCGTACATCATGAATCATGCGTTTTTGGCAATTTTTAACATTTGATTCATATTCATTGTTTGATTCTAACGCTAACTGTATGGTTTAATTGTGTTTTTATGCCCCCTTGAGGATTTCACCATGAATACGCGCTAGGGTTTCCAGGACCTTGAATTAGGGTTTCTTATTTAAGGAACAATTAGCACATGGGACCTAGGCCATTCAACTCAGTGCGCTTGGACGAAGAGAACGGGACCCTCGCGCCTAATTTATATGGCCGGACGGCCTAATCGTTATTTTTGATAATGTTGCCTTTTGGAACGGTTCAAAACCGTTGCCAATGTTTTTGTGTTTCAGAAAAAAAATAAAGCAACGAAGAAGATGACCCTGTGGCGATCAGTGATTGGCCTATTTGAATTTTACGCGCTAAATCTCCACTAACATTTGTTTTATTTTATATTGTTTATTATTTACATAAGATACAAAGAAGCAAAGCAGCTCCACTGGCAGGCATAAGCGTTGGTAAACCACATGACCTGGGTTCGAGCCCCAGGTCCCCACCCCTTTCCAATAATATTTTTTCAACTGTTATCCTGTGCAGGTTCAGTCCAAAGGAATACCATATGCTCCTCCATCCAACGCGCCACTTGGCCAATCTCATCCATCCAAGGGCCCAGATTTGAAGAGCATGGTGGACCCAAGTCAAAGATCCCACACGCGTCTTGAAAAGGTCAATGGGGCCAGGAACCTTGGGCCAAAATTGCTACAATTACACCTCCACATTAGGGGCATAACCCCCTTGGTTTGCTATCTCTTTAATATCTTTTTTACGTTTTTTCTTTGACTCAATTATTTGTCTTTTTTTAATTTAATTATTTTCTATAAAAAATACATAAAAAATAATATAAAATCAGAAAAAGACAAAAATTAAATATATTTATTTAATTAGTATTTTTGTAAATAAAATTCATTAATTAACTTAGTTTTTAATTTAGGTTTTAACCTTAACTTTTTTTAATAAAAATCTAAAATTGGTAGAATTAGGGTTTGTAATAATTTTTTTCTTTTTTTTCTTTTTCTTTCATAATAATTAAATATTTCCTATTATTTATTTTTGTAATTAAGTTGCATGTAAATAATTAGATTAAGTTTAGGTTAAAATTTAATTCTTTCTTAATAAACTAAAAAACAACTAGAATTAGGGTTAGCATTTTATTTTAATTAATCTTTTTTTCATTAAAATCATAAAAATACAAAAATACCAAAAACAATTTCTTTTCATTTTAATTTTATTAATTTAATAATCGTTTAATTTAATTTAATTAAAAAGGGTCCAACGCCCTCGTTTCTAAGTTAAATTTCAATTCGCGTATTTATTTCTTTTTCTTTTAATACTTATGTACCTCTCCCAAAGCCGTGTAAACATTTTAATCTTTCGCACTTTACTTTCTTTATTTTCTGTCAAATCGGGTTCTGGAAATTTTGGCGATGTGGACCCGCGCCTTTTGTAATAGCTTTAGAACTTTTATTTCTCGCAATATTTTAACTGTTAAATAAATGCATGCAAGAATGAATGGCCTAAAATAAAAACAAACGCATAGATCACTTTGACAGGACAAGACAAGACAAAAATAAATGAATCTGACACACAAATCACACACCACCCCTAGGGTACGTCTCACTGTTGCCTTGCCTCGAAAGGTGATCGTCGAGTAGAGGATGTCTTAGTAAGTCCTCATGATCCGGGAACCTGGCATGAGGGTAGCTTCTAAGGTGTCTTCCCATTGCTCTGGTGATCACCATGTCCCGAACCTCGAATTGACCCGAACACCTCCAACGGTGGTGCTACCTACCTCTCAATGGTGGGATGGCACTACTTTAAAGGACATTTACACAGACGAATTCCTTAGGGTAGGTAGACGACTCGTGGATACTTGCTCTAATTCAAAACAAAACAAATCAAAAATACTTTTCACACCAACACATTTTCAAAAAGCTTTCGAAAGCATTTTTTCAAACACTCTTGAGGACCGATACAAGAGTCGAACTGAAATTTTCAAAGAAACTTTTTAAAACCCACAGTTGAAAAGCAAACAAACCATTTTGAAAACACAAATGAGCAAGTATCTAAGAGCCCATGGATAACCATGGATAGAAAGGGTGCTAACACCTTCCCTTTCTATAACCTACCTCCCGAACCGAGAGTAATCTCTTAAGCAATTTTTCTGTGCTTTTGTCCTTTCCATTTGGAGAAAATAAAAGACGGTGGCGACTCTTGCTTCCGCGACATTTCGCGAACCAGCGTTAAACAGTCAGTTCCAGATCCACCGATCACAGCGGGCAACCACATTTTTAGTGACAGAAGCGAAGGAAGCTGCTCCGACCCATTTAGTGAAGTAGTCAATGGCAACCAGGATGAAGCGATGTCCGTTGGAAGCCGTGGGCTTGATCTCTCCAATCATATCAATCCCCCACATTGCAAAGGGCCACGGAGCAGTCAGGACATTGAGAGGAACCGGAGGAATATGAACTTTGTCAGCATAGACTTGACACTTGTGGCAAGTACGGGAATGTTGATGGCAGTCAGCCTCCATAGTAGACCAGTAATAGCCTGCCCTTAGGATCTTCTTAGCCATCGTATGCCCGCTCAAGTGAGTGCCAAATGTGTCGCTGTGTATATCAGTCATGATCAACTCTGCTTCAGCTTTATCTACGCATCGGAGTAATACACAATCATGGCTTCGTTTGTAAAGGATGCCGTTGCTCAGGAAGAACTTAGCAGCAAATTTTCTTAAGAACTTCTTGTCATTCACGGAAGCTCCTTCAGGATAATCTCGGGTCTCGAGATACCTTTTGATTTCATGGAACCAAGGTTGTTCCACTACTTCTTCGGTATTAATCTCGTGGCAATGCGCCGGTTCATCCATTCGCTCGATGGTGATTTGGGGAGCCTCGTTATCCCAGTTGAGTTTAAACATGGAGGACATTGTGGCTAGAGCATCTGCTAGCTGATTCTCTTCTCGCGGGAAATGCTCGAAGGTAATTTGCTCGAAATGCGGCAACAATGTCAGGACATGTTCTTTGTATGGGACGAGATTAGGATGTTTGGTATCCCATTCTCCTTTGATTTGACTGATAACCAAAGCCGAGTCCCCAAATACGATCAAAGATTTAATCCCCAAGTCTATAGCAGCCTTGAGACCAAAGATGCAGGCTTCATACTCAGCCATGTTGTTTGTGCAGCTGAAGCAAAGTCGGGTCGTGAAAGGTGTGTGACAACCTTCCGGCGAAATGAGTATTGCGCCAATACCGTTTCCAAGCGCATTTGAAGCACCATCAAAGTACAGGGTCCATCGGGATCCCTTTTCAGGTCCGTCATATGGTCCGTCACCTTCAACGTTGTCCAAATTCATGATGTCCTCGTCTGGGAAGTCAAATCTCATGGGTTGATAGTCTTCGATAGCCTGATGAGCCAGATGGTCAGCTAATACACTCCCTTTTATAGCTTTTTGGGTGGTGTACTGGATGTCATACTCAGTTAAGATCATTTGCCATCTAGCTATCCTTCCAGATAAAGCGGGCTTTTCGAAGACATACTTGATAGGATCCATTTTGGAAATCAACAAGGTAGTATGAGTCAGCATATACTGTCTTAGTCGGCGAGCAGCCCATACCAAAGCGCAGCAAGTTTTCTCGAGCAGTGAGTAGCGAGTCTCACAGTCGGTAAACTTTTTGCTAAGGTAATAAATAGCATTCTCTTTTCGACCAGACTCGTCATGCTGGCCCAAAACACACCCCATTGAGTTATCTAAGACGGTCAAATACATGATCAATGGTCTTCCTTCGACGGGTGGCATCAGAATAGGAGGTTCTAGCAAATACTCCTTGATTCTATCAAAAGCAGCTTGGCAATCGTCGTTCCATTCCACTACCTGATCTTTTTTCAAGAGTTTGAAAATCGGTTCACAGGTAGAAGTCAGATGTGAGATGAATCTGGCAATATAGTTTAAGCGCCCCAAGAATCCTCTAACTTCATTCTCAGTACGGGGAGCAGGCATCTCTTGTATTGCTTTTACTTTTGTGGGATCGACTTCAATGCCTTTGTTGCTTACAATGAATCCCAGGAGTTTACCAGACCTAACTCCAAAAGTGCATTTACTTGGATTCAGCCTGAGCTTGTATTCTTTTAACCTGGCAAACAGCTTCTCTAGATGTTCAAGGTGCTCTTCCTCTGTTTGTGACCGAGCTATCATATCGTCTACGTAAACTTCAATCTCATGATGTATCATATCATGAAATAAAGCTACCATGGCGCGTTGATAAGTTGCCCCTGCGTTCTTCAGCCCGAACGGCATCACCTTGTAACAGAAAGTGCCCCATTGTGTGATAAAAGTTGTTTTCTCCATATCCTCGGGGGCCATTTTGATTTGATTGTAGCCCGAGAATCCTCCATGAAGGAAAACACTTTATGTTGAGTTGTATTGTCGATCAAGATGTCAATGTGAGGTAGCGGGAAATCATCTTTAGGGCTGGCCCTATTCAAATCCCGGTAGTCCACACACATCCTGACTTTGCCATCTTTCTTAGGTACTGGCACAATGTTAGCGACCCATTGAGGATAGGACGTAACATCCAGAAAGCCAGCATCGAATTGCTTCATTACTTCTGCTTTGATCTTTTCAGACATGTCAGGCCTCATTCGGCGAACTTTTTGCTTGATCAGCGGACAATCCTCTCTTGTGGGGAGACGGTGAACCACGATGTCTGTCTCTAAACCCGGCATGTCTTCATAGGACCAAGCGAAGATTTCAACATACTCATTCAACAACTGTACCAAGTGCTCCTTGACTTTTGGTTCCAGATTGGCACCCACTTGCACCTCCTTCCGGTCTTCCTTGGTCCCTAAGTTGACAGTTTCCAGTGACTCTTCATGCGGTAAGATGGCCCTTTCCTCTTGTTGCAGAAGTCTGGCTAGTTCCCCGGGTACTTCACAACCTTCGTCATCTTCATACTCGGCTAGATTGACCAGATCCTCAGAGTTATTGAAAGATATAGCAGAATAGTCACCTATGGAATCCGGAGTGGATGGGTACCTGCATTGGTGAGTGTGGGTGTGTGTAAGGGATAGCCATCCTTAAAAAAAATGCAAAAGGAAAGAAAATGAACATAAGTAGTTTATCAAATGAAAAACGTCCAATGAATCATTAAACATGGCATATGGATATGAAAAATAATCAAAACCCTTACAAATGGACCTACATGCCCCGGGCAAGGCAGGAGGTGAAAAGATAGTGTACGGATTGTTTGAAAGTAAATATTACAGACCAAATAAGAAATGTTTAACAGATAAGTTACTGATGAATAAAAGTGATGGGGACAAAGTCCTTAGCCTCCCAATTGCTCAATCCTCCTTTGACAGTTGGATAAATCCACTCTTCAATGTTGCTCTCCTTGTCTTCATCTTCCAGGGCGTTGATTCCGTAGGGAGAAATTTTGACTGGCGCCCTTTCAATCTTCGCACGGCGCATAGCTTTCTGGCCAGCGGCTGTGAACCCTAACCCAAACTTGTCAGTCTTATGCGGAAAGTCGGGTAACTGCCCCCATGCTGAATTCTTCCCTTCTTTTATTGCGGCCCTTGCATCCTCTAGAGATGCCATCCTGGCCATCTGCCACGGTGTCTCAGCCGTCAACTTCGCTACTGCTATTTCAGGAAGGACTTCTTCGAAATGTTGAAACGGTGTCTCGATGAATTCTCCTTCAACCTCCACATACCGGAAAGAATTTAAGTGGCTAATCATGTAGTCTTCTTCGCCATGGACAGTGATGATCTTTCCCTTGACAGGATACTTCAACATCTGATGTAAGGAGGAGGTGACTGCCCCAGCATGGTGTATCCAAGGTCTACCCAGCAGGCAAGAGTATGATGGACGGATGTCAATCACATAGAAAGTGGATTTAGACACCTCGGTGCCTATCTTGATGGGAATTTCAACCTCTCCATGGACCATTCTCTTCGAACCATCGAAAGCTCTGACAACAATATCACTTGGCTTCAATTCTAATCCTTCACAATCTAGTCGGTCCAAGGCCTTCTTAGGCAAAACATTTAGCGACGAACCAGTATCAACCAAGTCATGTGCGAGAATAGTTCCTCGACACTCGACTGAAATGTGCAAAGCATCATTGTGATTTCTACCTTTTGGAGTTAGGTCGGCATCAGAAAAACCTAATCCATTGTCTGCAGTCAGGCTAGCCACGCAATTCTGAAATTGATCCGCAGAGGTTTCCTGGGGCACATGAGCTGCCTTCAGGAATTTTATCAGGGCTTTAGCGTGCGCTTCTGAGCAAAGTAGTAGTGCCATCATGGAGATCTTGGAGGGGGTTTGCCCCAACTGTTCCACCACATCGTAATCACTTCTCTTGATTATCCTCAAAATCTCATCCATTTCCTTCTTGGAGGTTTCCGGGATTACCAAGGGTTGAGCCCTTGTCCTGACGGGCTCATCTTGGATTCCCTTACCTTTGTCAGCAGCGGTAGGAGAGACAGTACTAGGAACAACAAGGTCTTCAATCAGAGAGTTCTAGCAGAGAGTTTTATTGGTGCAGGGATGACCTCGTTAGCTGATGAGGGTCGAAAGACTGCTCTTGGAGGGGCAATCTCTGGAGAAAATATTCTCCCGCTCCTGGTGATTTTGCTGGTGCCCGCAATGTTACTAATGCTGGCTTCTTCATCATCTGAACTTTCTTCAATTACTTCGATTTGCTTGATACCATGGTAGTAGATGTCACCGCCATAGTTCCAAGGTATCGACTTCTCAGAAACATAGGGAACAGGCCCTGGCATTGTTATCTTCAAAGGAACAGATTTCGCAGCTGGTGTAATCTTAACAGGCTTTTTGACGGCCTTGGAAAGATTGGCGTGAATGGTTATGATTGAGACATCTTCAGTATGAACTGGAACAGCAGAAACTTTTTCAAACAAAATTTGTCGACTATCCATAAGGCCTTGGATGCCTTTCTTCAGTAATGGACAATCAAACGGCAGAGAGTAACAACAATAGCAGTCTTCCTTACATCCCGGGAAGATCCCGGCCCTCAACAGATTCAACTTAATGGTTAGCAGTGGAATAGTCAGATCACTGACATCAGTAACATACAAATCTTCTTCAATGGCGTTGACATTTCGGCCGTGCTTCGGCATGGGTGCAGATATCACATTAGGCTTCTCTGGAGCGTCAAACTCTACCTCCTTAGCCTCTATCAGGTCTTGGATTTTATGCTTGAGTGCCCAGCAATCATTGGTGTCGTGTCCAGCACTGTCTGAATGGTAGGCGCATTTAGCATTGGCATGATAATGAGGAGAGGACGTATTCACATTCTTTGGTGCCTCCTTGATGGTGGCGAGGTTCAACTTCAGTAGATGGGGAAGCACTTGCGCTGGAGTCATATTAATGCGGGTGAACTGCCGTTGTGGCCGTTCCACCCGTTGTTGATTTGGTCTGGACTGGTTATAGCGAGGCTGCTCGCTCGGAGTGTTTTGAATCATTACAGCCCCCACAGTTGGCCGACGCTCCGTCTTCCCTGCTCTTCTCTGAGAATATACTGTTGTACCCCAAAATTTGCCCTCCCATATTCTTCAAGAAATTGCCAAATCAAGTCTCAAGATTCCCCAAGGGTTGCACAGTGCAAAGGTCTCCTATATAGTCAAGATTAGGGTTTGTGTTCTGATCAAGAAAATGAAGTTTTCAAAGGCCCAATCAAGTCTCACATGCCTACAAACATGGCCAAGCATCCTCATATCAAGTTTCAAGACATTCAGCTCAAAATTGCACAGTCAAAAACCCTAATTGCACTACAGTCAACTGTAGGGGCAAAATGGTCATTTGACAGTCAAAAGTTCAAATTTTTGGTCAACATATCATTTTGAAGCCACAAACATCATTTTATCAATGCTTGATCATGATTATCAAAATTTGGCTCAAAAATCATCAAGATGCAAAAGTTTCTATTTTTGGACAGTTGAAAAAGTCAACTGAAATTGACCAGGGCATAACTTTCACATGGTTCATCAGAAAAATTCCATCCAAAGCTCATTTTTAAGAGAAAGACATTTCCTACAACTCATCTTCATACTTCAAGTCCAATAAATGCTCTCACAAAAAGTTATCAAATTCAACATTATAGGTCATTTTCAAAAATCAACAAAAAGGGACTTTAAGTCAAAGGCCATAACTTGAGATTGGTAAATCAAAATGACATGGGACCAAAGAAATTGTTTAGAGGACTTAAAGACCTTTCTAAAATGTCCAAGAACATGAGCAAAGCTTAAAAATTGAGCAAGTTATGCATTGGAGAAGTTGGGAAATTTTTGTGAAATGGCCAAAATCATTTATCCTTGAAATCTCATTTTTGACAAAAGGGGCCCACTTTTTCCACTTGAATTGACTTGGCCATGCCTCCCACGTGTCCCACCTTTTATTTCATATTTTTTAATTAATTTTTTCATTTTTAATTGATTTTATTGGATTTAATTAAGTTTAAATTTTTTAAAATCAAGAAAAAATTAAAAGGTTTGATTAAATGAAATATTTGGCCTTAACTAGCCTTGAAACATCATTAAGTCTATGCCATTTTCGTGCTAAGACTCAAATAAGGCAAGAATTCAAAATAAGGCAAGAAATGGAAAGTGTGATAATGGTGGTTTATGTGAAAATCCAAAACATCAATGCAAGGCATTATTGGCCATAATTTTCATTCATACACATTGCATAAGACATGTACAAGTGATAGAGACCAAGATTAGACAAGAAGCTGCGCAGGAACCTTGAAACAAAAACTCACTTTTTCACAAAAAATCTCAATTCTGAAAATTGACTTGTAGGAAGTTTCAAGGCATAATACCTATCCCATTAGCTTCATTGAGCATCATTGGACGTATCCCAATCACAAACATCAAGGATAACCTCTTGAAACGCTGTACAGAAGTCCTACTTTTCTTATTTTTTTGCATAATCGTATTTCAAGATTTAGGCATTTTTATTACATATTGTTAATGGATTCATGCTAATTAAGGTGTTCTGAAGCTAACCGTTTATCTTAATTATGTTTTCGTGTACTATATGCTATTATGCCATTGATGCAGATTAGGGTTCATGAAGCTTGAAATTGGGCGTTTTTGAATGGGGAAAAATTAGCCCCCAAGACTACCACCATTCAACTCAGCGCTCCTGGACGATCTCAAATGTACCCTCGCGCCCAATTTATGAGCGTCTGAGCTCTAATCGCTATTTTTTGTAAAGCCCTTTTCTGAAACGGTGTGAAAACCGTTGCCAATGCTTCGACATTTTCAGGAAAATAAAACATTGGGGAAGACGATTGCTTGTCATGCTCTGATTGGCTGGTTTGAATCCAGCGCGCATTTTTTATTTTTATAACACTAACGCGTTATTTTGTTTATAAATTTTGTTTGTTATTTAACTTACAAAGAAACAACTTGGCACAGTTGGTAGGCGTGTGGGTGGATAACCAAGAGGACCTGGGTTCGATCCCAGGTCTTCACCCTTTCCATTTGTTATTTTGCAATTAATGTTCAGATATAGCGCTTGAACTGAAGACCATCGTACACTGCCAAATCAAACGTGCCACGTCCATCTCAAGATCAGATCAAAGGCATGGATTGGAGGGACACCCTAAACCCTAGTCAATATGCCAGCAGGTCGTCTGAAAAAGTCAAATGGACCATGCTTATTGGGCCAGAATCTCCATGATCCAACCTCCAAATTAGGGGCTTCACCCCCTTAGGTTTTGCAATTTTCTTTCTTTTCTTTATTCTTTTTTTATTATTTTTATATTCTTTTAATTGTTGCTTTATTTTAATTAATTAATATTTTCAAAATATAAAAACACAAAAAAATCAGAAAAGATAATAAAAATAAAATATTTTATTTTAAGTATTTTCATAAATAAATTTGTATGTAATTAATTTAGATTTAATTTTAGGTTATAATTTAATTCTTTTTTCATAATAAACCAAAAATAACAAAAATAGGCCTTTAGCACTTTTTATCTTTTTTAATTAATTAAATATTTTTATTATAAATATCATTAACCATTTTGTAAATAAATTTTATAATTAATTAGTTTTAATTCTAGGTTTTAACTTTAATGCATTTTCTTTAATAAATTAAAAACAATTAGAATTAGAATTAATTATTTGACTTTTAATTAATTTAATTTTCTTTAATGTCATAAATACAAAAAAACATAAAAATAAGTTCTTTTTTATTTATTTAATTTAACTATTTTAACTTAATTATCTTAATTCCTTCAAAGGGTTCAACGCCCTCGCATTCGATTATGTTTTTGTTCGCGCGTTTTATTTATTTCTTTTGTGAATATAATGTATTTGTTCCAAAGCCATGTAATAGCTATTAGACATTTACTTTTTGCACTTTATTTTAAATCGGGTCCGGATTAATTTGGCGTTGTAGACCCGCGCCCTTGTAATAGCGTAGGACCTTTATCCTTTCCGCACTTTAAATTTCCGCACTTTTAACTGTTAAACAATAACATGAAAGAATGAATGCTCAAAAATAAAATCAAAACGTTAGATCACCAATGCATGACAAGACAAACAATAAACTGAAAATGACACACAATTCACACACCACCCCTAGGGTACGCTTCACTGTTGCCTTGCCCCTCGAAAGGTGGTCGTCGAGTAGAGGATGTCTTAGTAAGTCCTCATGATCCGGGAACCTGGCATGAGGGTAGCTTCTAAGGTGTCTTCCTATTGCTCCGGTGATCACCACGTCCCGAATTGACCCGAACACCTCCAACGGTGGTGCTACCTACCTCTCAATGGTGGGATGGCACTGCTTTAAAGGACATTTACACAGACGAATTCCTTAGGGTAGGTAGATTCTCATGGATACTTGCTCTTTTCAAAAACAAATCAAAATACTTTTCACACCTTACACTTTTCAAAAGCTTTCAAAACAACTTTTCAAACACTCTTGAGGACTGATACAAGAGTCGATCTGAAATTTTAAACGAAACTTTTTCAAACTCACTCACACTTGAAAAGCAACAAACATTTTGAAAACACAATGAGCAAGTATCTAAGAGCCCATGGATAAACATGGATAGAAAGGGTGCTAACACCTTCCCTTTCTATAAATCTACCTCTCGAACCGAGAGCAATCTCTTTAAAGGAATTTTTCTGTGCTTTTGTCCTTTCCATTTGGAGAAAATAAAAGACGGTGGCGACTCTTGCTTACCTCGACATTTCGCGAAACCAGCTTAAAAACAGTCAGTTCCAGATCCACCGATCACAGAACTGGCGACTCTGCTGGGGATATATAACTTTAAAGTGAGGTATACCTTAGGACTAAGATCACTGTGTTTTCAATTGCCTTGACTTGTTTGCTTTAAATTGCAGGAATGTCTTGGGAGTTCAATAGATCCTAACCCGGATCTGGGGGTACCTTCTTAGAAAGTAGCAACAAGGCTGTGAGGGAACTGTGCGGGGTATACCGACATGGTTGAAGCAGTCTGCTACGTTGATGTGGCACTTTGGTGTGTACCGGTAACCCTTGAGTCAATCAAGGAGAGTACGGGGCCTCCATGTGGTGTCGTGAAGCATCAACCGACCTTAGGAACCTTAATTGAACCATCTTGGCCTCTTTAGGGTATTGAGATAACTACTTTGGTGTACTCCGAAGTCGGTTGATACTCGATACTACACTCAATTGAGGGTTGTTTTCTTGGGATATTTTGATCGCCAGTCAGTGGCTAAATCGAAACGATGAACAATGAAAGCAATTCAATGATATTGAGATCCTTAGAACCCGGTTACTTTGATAGGACAGGTATGAACCAACAAACTGAAAGAGGGTAATACCTAGACCTCATGCTGGCCTAAACTCTAAGGGTTTCTCTTGTGTGACTTGTGTGCCTTTGTACTTACCTACTTGCATGCTTGTTAGCTGACACATGAACTACTTGCAGGTTTTGTTTATAGTCCTTAATTAGGACTCATAACAAGGTTTACCGAGCTTCTTGCAGGTTTTGTTTATAGTCCCTAATCGGGACTCATAACAAGAGTGTACTAAGTTTCTTACACGTTTCGGTTTGCAGTCCTTAATTGGGACTCATAACAAGGCTACTCACATTACCCCATGCATACCATAACATCATACCATTGCATACATCCTAACCCATTTCAAGGATCTCAAGGGTTTGTGATGCAGGTCATGATGAATCAAACATCTAGCAAGGGGCAAAGAGGATTTATTTTCCTCTAGCCAAGGTTGTCAGGGGCTATGACCCACTTGATATGGTGAGCCTTTGACCCTTGGAAGAAAGATTCCCAACAAACATGAAGCTCTTTCAATCAAGCTACCGGATCCAAATGCTAACAAAATTTCCTGTTTATCCCGCGAGATCTTTGAAAACATCGCATGCATATCATACACATCATTGCATAACAGGTACCCTTGTTACAGGCCACTTACCCTCTTCGCTGTTTATTTCAGCAATGGCTTTCCAATCAAACACCCAGGAGTTCCCTACTCAAGAGACTCAGTTCAGGGAGATCTTCCTAAGCCTATCCAAGGGGCAGGAAGAGTTGAGAACACTCCTCATGGGGAATTTGGTCAAGAACAGTCCAGAAGACGGTAAAGATGAACGGCTGAAACATATGCAAGCTGAGATAGACGTAATGAGGACTCAGATGCTGGGGCAAATGGCCCTTATCCAAGGCTTAGCTCAGGAACAAGAAGAGTTGAGAACTGTGATCAACCAGCTTCAGCAAGACAGTATGAAGCAAGTAGCCAAGGCTGGAGACCAAACCGGTAATCAGCCTCCAAGAAGTCAAAGGCTTGGTTCAATGAATAGACCTCTCCAAGCTGCTACTACTTCACAGCTCCAACCACAACCTCGCCCAAAGCAACGGGTTGATCAGAGCAAGACCATAAGGCAATTCACCCAGCTCAACACGTCGCTGTCCCAAGCTTTGCAACACCTGTTGAAGTTGAATCTGGTGACGTTGATAGGACCTCACCCTAATCCTAAGACTTCTTCACCCAACTATAATCCTGGGGCCAGGTGCGCATACCATTCTAACAGCCCGGGGCATGATACTGATGACTGTTGGAAGTTGAGGTACAAAATCCAAAGCCTGATTGATGAAGGAGCTGTGGAATTCACTCCAGATGGTCAGGTCGAGTTCTTCTACTATCCCTGCGAGGTTCACCATTTGAAATGACAAGCCTTGAGACTAGAAGACTTTTGTTCATTCGAATGCTCAAGTTGTAATTTTCTTTTGATTGTTCAAACATTTGTTCATTGTTAAATGTTGTTATTTCATTAATGCATCGCATATGTCTGTTTTGAAGCAATATATTCGCATTTATTATGCTTAAAACTGTTTTCAAATTTTTGTGATGTTCAATGCTCGGTTAACAATTCTAAGCCTCTTGAGGGAGGATGACGAAAACGATACCGCGATCATTACAGTATGCTTTTGAATAGACCCCGCTGATGAGGTACAGGCATTGTTTCAATCCCTAAACACTGGAGTTATAAGGATGATAATCCCTCGTCAACCCCTTTGAGCCAAAGAAGTAGGAGTTTTTCTTTTCGAAATTTAAAACCCTTAATCATAACCTGGGGCAGGGTAGTCTCTCAATTGATCCAAGTGCATAACGAATGGCACCAAAGAGGTCCTTATAAAACAAAATACAGTGATGGTTCCGAACAATCATACAGATAGGCAGTCATTGTATCTAAAAAAAAACCCATTAAGTCAAAACCTATGAAGGAGACTTACAAAACTGGGGCATCCCGCTGACTGTAATCACAAAAGAAACAGTTCAGGCAAAAAAAAATAGGGATAATAAAATCAAAAAAAAGAGGTCACACAAACCCTCAACAAAAAGAGATGACTGCCCATTCAGAATAAATCATCATTATTTGAACCATCATTGGTATATCAAAGCAAAGACTCAAACAAGGTCTAACGCACGATCAACTGAGTTTAGGTTTGAAGAACATCACGAAGAACGGGTGGGTACAAATAAAATTTGAGCCTTTATCCTTTGTTTTTTAAACCGTGAACCAGGCCACGTTATAACCCTTAAAAGTCCTAGCTGAAGCATGGGTTGGTTCGAAAGCATACTGTTACGAAAGGTATCCTGACTCCTGAAGGCCTACGGTAAATACGGAGTTGACATCACGTTTTACAAACATTCACTTGTTTTATGAAAAATAATGCATTTTCAAAATCTTCAAGACAGACATGAGCTTTGCATTTTTGACATAACTTTGTTTGCATATGACTTTTTGTTGAACAGCCGGGAAATTCGCACAACGAATGCCTAATGAACAGAAGTACCTCCAATCAAGGGGCACAACATGATCATGGTCCAATCATCTGGGGCAGTCCAATCAAGATTCGGAGAATCTCTCAAAGGCCAAATAGCCTGGGGCAAATCTCCGCCTAAGTCACTTGGGGTATTTCAGTAACGAATCTTGCACGATCAGACATCTTCTGGTAACATGGCAACATAAACAGCCAGGGGCACCTCCCTGCATTCTAAGAACATGGACATAGTCGAAAGAATACTACGAAGAATCAAAGACCCGCTAGGTTGACATACCTAGGCAAAAATAAGGGCTTCCCGTCGAACCAAAAGGGTTCGGGCAAAATGAAGGGATGAAATGAAAAAATCTGTACACCCGGCAAGTCGAAAACCTGAAAAGGCGGCTTGGGCAAAAATGGGTATCCCGGTGGACTAAAAACCCGAAAGGGCGGTCCAGGCAAAAATTAGGGATAAAAGCGTAATACTATGTCTCATTGATTACCTTGCATCCAGAATCCGGTATCTACATCAAGTTCAGACGGCATCGATCAGTCAGCTTCATCTTCGTTTAGGTCATCAAGTGATGAGACGCTCGGAGATATAACGGCAATAGCAGAGTTGAAACCCAGTGGGATCATTCATTTCACACAGCTGTTTTATTTCCTGTTGTACATAATTTGTATAAACTCTTTTGTTCAGCGGCGTTCTCTTACTAGGACGTCAGCCTCTTGTACACAAAACGCCTGTTTTCGGGCCATTCAAAAATCAATACAAATATACTTTTCAGTTAAAAGTGCCAATTGTTTTTTTCTTTTTCTGTTTTGTTTTGCGAAGAACGTCCAAGGTTCAATTTGTGATATATGCATTGACAATAATTTGCTAACTCATAAATATTTGCATACGAAACAAAGGATTAATTACAGGTAACATTAGAAACAGGGGCAATAAAGAGTTGTCTAAGCAATCTAATTGTTCTATCCTCCAAGGTACCAAGGTAGGTTCAGTTAAAGGGCATGACCAGTATGTCCTAATTCCCCAGAGAGTGAGCCAGCAAGTCAGTACACTCCTCTCCAAGCAAAATTATCAGACCTTAAGGAAAGTTGAGTATCCCCCAGCAGATATCAACATCCCCTCAGCAGCATATATTCTTAACAAGCATCCCCGGCAGTCTTGACCTAAAGATTTGTTCCCCGGTGGTATATCAAACATTCAGTGGTGTCACTTCCCCCGATACGTCTCAAAATTTCCCCAGGAGAATCCAATCCAGTTTCCCCAAGAAGTTGGAATCCATCTCCCCAAGAAATAAGCTTATCCCCAGTAGATTCTGGAAGCTTATCCCCTCGCAGAGCATGAACGCGTCGTCCGGCTTTATTTAAAAGAGTTATTTCCTTAACAGGATATAACTGGGTTATCCTCAGCCAAAAGCCACAGAAAGAGCGTCCTCGACGGAGTCTTCTTATCCCCAGCAAAGTCTATCAACACTTCCGGCACAACAAGGATATCCTCAGCAAGTTATCAACAATTCAGCAAAGCATCTCTATCCCCACAGAGTATTTCTTCCCAGCATGGTCGCTAGAGTATCTTTTCTCCCCGCAGAATCTTCCATTTGCCAAGTTTAGTCCGCAACGGAGTCATTTTCTCCTACCGGTCTTCTTGCAGTTATCATCCCCAGCGGAAGCAAAATCTATTCTTCAACATCAGCCCAGGATATGACTTCCCGGCACCCGTCAAGGATTTACTTTCCTAGACGAAAGCATACATTCATAAAATATCACATACATCATTATAGCATGCATAGACGCATTATGTCATACAAAGCTCATTTATGTTGAGAACATCATTGCTTGATCCATATCAAGCATTGCATATGACTGACCTTTACCTTTCAGGAAAGATGCAGTTGAAATTCTCAATCATATTTCAAGACCTAGGCCGGTTCAGTTAATCGACTCCGAAGATTTCTTATCCAGTCCAAGGCCTTCGCTAGTCCAGCTAAATCGACTCCCAACAGATTTTGCTGATAAAGACTCAGTAGAAGTTATCCCAGATGGTTCCCTCTCCGACGGTGAGTGAGGCGATCATTCCTTTTCAAATGGTTCCCTCTCCGACGGTGAGTGAGGTGGTAAGTCCTTTTCAGATGTTTCCCTCTCCGACGGTGAGTGAGGTGATAGTCTCCTATGGTTCCCTCTCCGACGGTGAGTGAGGTGGTAAGTCCTTTTCAGATGTTTCCCTCTCCGACGGTGAGTGAGGTGATAATCTCCTATGGTTCCCTCTCCGACGGTGAGTGAGGTGGTAAGTCCTTTTCAGATGTTTCCCTCTCCGACGGTGAGTGAGGTGATAGTCTCCTATGGTTCCCTCTCCGACGGTGAGTGAGGTGGTAAGTCCTTTTCAGATGTTTCCCTCTCCGACGGTGAGTGAGGTGATAATCTCCTATGGTTCCCTCTCCGATGGTGAGTGAGGTGGTAAGTCCTTTTCATATGTTTCCCTCTCCGACGGTGAGTGAGGTGATAATCTCCTATGGTTCCCTCTCCGACGGTGAGTGAGGTGGTAAGTCCTTTTTAGATGTTTCCCTCTCCGACGGTGAGTGAGGTGATAGTCTCCTATGGTTCCCTCTCCGACGATGAGTGAGGTGGTAAGTCCTTTTAAGATGTTTCCCTCTCCGACGGTGAGTGAGGTGATAGTCTCCTATGGTTCCCTCTCCGACGGTGAGTGAGGTGGTAAGTCCTTTTCTTATGGTTCCCTCTCCGACGGTGAGTGAGGTGACAATTCCCATCCAGATTATAATTGCCTATGGTTCTCTTCCCGATACTGCAAAAGATGGTAATTCCCGCCAAGATTTTCTCAACGAGCGTTGTTGAAGTTAAAATCACCCAAGGTTCTCTTACCATTCATGTTAAGGTAGCAACCATCCCTGGTTCATTCGTCATCTTGTGAAGCTCCAGACTCAGCTCCTGTAACCAGTCAGGACATATCTATGCCAAGCATCTGAAACCAGCTCCTGCAACGTGTCAGGTACTCATGTTTCTTTTGCAGGTATGCAGGTTCTCGCTAAGGAATCCCCTATGCGATCAACATCCAGATGGCATCTATAAGCCCATCATCCTATTCATCAACCTCTAAATGGCATCTATAAGCCCATTCCACCATCACTACTACTATGTGAGCGCAAATTTCTGGGCACTCTAGTGTTCAATCATCTTCCACCCTCGGATTACGAAAGGCACGTCAGCCAATCTGCATCCTGAAGTCTAAGAAGATTGAACAGGGGCAACTGTTGTACCCCAAAATTTTCCCTCCCATATTCTTCAAGAAATTGCCAAATCAAGTCTCAAGATTCCCCAAGGGTTGCACAGTGCAAAGGTCTCCTATATAGTCAAGATTAGGGTTTGTGTCCTGATCAAGAAAATGAAGTTTTCAAAGGCCCAATCAAGTCTCACATGCCTACAAACATGGCCAAGCATCCTCATATCAAGTTTCAAGACATTCAACTCAAAATTGCACAGTCAAAAACCCTAATTGCACTACAGTCAACTGTAGGGGCAAAATGGTCATTTGACAGTCAAAAGTTCAAATTTTTGGTCAACATATCATTTTGAAGCCACAAACATCATTTTATCAATGCTTGATCATGATTATCAAAACTTGGCTCAAAAATCATCAAGATGCAAAAGTTTCTATTTTTGGACAGCTGAAAAAGTCAACTGAAATTGACCAGGGCATAACTTTCACATGGTTCATCAGAAAAATTCCATCCAAAGCTCATTTTTAAGAGAAAGACATTTCCTACAACTCATCTTCATACTTCAAGTCCAATAAATGCTCTCACAAAAAGTTATCAATTTCAACATTATAGGTCATTTTCAAAAGTCAACAAAAAGGGACTTTAAGTCAAAGGCCATAACTTGAGATTGGTAAATCAAACTGACATGGGACCAAAGAAATTGTTTAGAGGACTTCAAGACCTTTCTAAAATGTCCAAGAACATGAGCAAAGCTTAAAAATTGAGCAAGTTATGCATTGGAGAAGTTGGGAAATTTTTGTGAAATGGCCAAAATCATTTATCCTTGAAATCTCATTTTTGACAAAAGGGGCCCACTTTTTCCACTTGAATTGACTTGGCCATGCCTCCCACGTGTCCCACCTTTTATTTCATATTTTTTAATTAATTTTTTCATTTTTAATTGATTTTATTGGATTTAATTAAGTTTAAATTTTTTAAAATCAAGAAAAAATTAAAAGGTTTGATTAAATGAAATATTTGCCCTTAACTAGCCTTGAAACATCATTAAGTCTATGCCATTTTCGTGCTAAGACTCAAATAAGGCAAGAATTCAAAATAAGGCAAGAAATGGAAAGTGTGATAATGGTGGTTTATGTGAAAATCCGAAACATCAATGCAAGGCATTATTGGCCATAATTTTCATTCATACACATTGCATAAGACATGTACAAGTGATAGAGACCAAGATTAGACAAGAAGCTGCGCAGGAACCTTGAAACAAAAACTCACTTTTTCACAAAAAATCTCAATTCTGAAAATTGACTTGTAGGAAGTTTCAAGGCATAATACCTATCCCATTAGCTTCATTGAGCATCATTGGACGTATCCCAATCACAAACATCAAGGATAACCTCTTGAAACGCTGTACAGAAGTCCTACTTTTCTTATTTTTTTGCATAATCGTATTTCAAGATTTAGGCATTTTTATTGCATATTGTTAATGGATTCATGCTAATTAAGGTGTTCTGAAGCTAACCGTTTATCTTAATTATGTTTTCGTGTACTATATGCTATTATGCCATTGATGCAGATTAGGGTTCATGAAGCTTGAAATTGGGTGTTTTTGAATGGGGAAAAATTAGCCCCCAAGACTACCACCATTCAACTCAGCGCTCCTGGACGATCTCAAATGTACCCTCGCGCCCAATTTATGAGCGTCTGAGCTCTAATCGCTATTTTTTGTAAAGCCCTTTTCTGAAACGGTGTGAAAACCGTTGCCAATGCTTCGACATTTTCAGGAAAATAAAACATTGGGGAAGATGATTGCTTGTCATGCTCTGATTGGCTGGTTTGAATCCAGCGCGCATTTTTTATTTTTATAACACTAACGCGTTATTTTGTTTATAAATTTTGTTTGTTATTTAACTTACAAAGAAACAACTTGGCACAGTTGGTAGGCGTGTGGGTGGATAACCAAGAGGACCTGGGTTCGATCCCAGGTCTTGTTATTTTGCAATTAATGTTCAGATATAGCGCTTGAACTGAAGACCATCGTACACTGCCAAATCAAACGTGCCACGTCCATCTCAAGATCAGATCAAAGGCATGGATTGGAGGGACACCCTAAACCCTAGTCAATATGCCAGCAGGTCGTCTGAAAAAGTCAAATGGACCATGCTTATTGGGCCAGAATCTCCATGATCCAACCTCCAAATTAGGGGCTTCACCCCCTTAGGTTTTGCAATTTTCTTTCTTTTCTTTATTCTTTTTTTATTATTTTTATATTCTTTTAATTGTTGCTTTATTTTAATTAATTAATATTTTCAAAATATAAAAACACAAAAAAATCAGAAAAGATAATAAAAATAAAATATTTTATTTTAAGTATTTTCATAAATAAATTTGTATGTAATTAATTTAGATTTAATTTTAGGTTATAATTTAATTCTTTTTTCATAATAAACCAAAAATAACAAAAATAGGCCTTTAGCACTTTTTATCTTTTTTAATTAATTAAATATTTTTATTATAAATATCATTAACCATTTTGTAAATAAATTTTATAATTAATTAGTTTTAATTCTAGGTTTTAACTTTAATGCATTTTCTTTAATAAATTAAAAACAATTAGAATTAGAATTAATTATTTGACTTTTAATTAATTTAATTTTCTTTAATGTCATAAATACAAAAAAACATAAAAATAAGTTCTTTTTTATTTATTTAATTTAACTATTTTAACTTAATTATCTTAATTCCTTCAAAGGGTTCAACGCCCTCGCATTCGATTATGTTTTTGTTCGCGCGTTTTATTTATTTCTTTTGTGAATATAATGTATTTGTTCCAAAGCCATGTAATAGCTATTAGACATTTACTTTCTGCACTTTATTTTAAATCGGGTCCGGATTAATTTGGCATTGTAGACCCGCGCCCTTGTAATAGCGTAGGACCTTTATCCTTTCCGCACTTTAAATTTCCGCACTTTTAACTGTTAAACAATAACATGAAAGAATGAATGCTCAAAAATAAAATCAAAACGTTAGATCACCAATGCATGACAAGACAAACAATAAACTGAAAATGACACACAATTCACACACCACCCCTAGGGTACGCTTCACTGTTGCCTTGCCCCTCGAAAGGTGGTCGTCGAGTAGAGGATGTCTTAGTAAGTCCTCATGATCCGGGAACCTGGCATGAGGGTAGCTTCTAAGGTGTCTTCCTATTGCTCCGGTGATCACCACAACCCGAATTGACCCGAACACCTCCAACGGTGGTGCTACCTACCTCTCAATGGTGGGATGGCACTGCTTTAAAGGACATTTACATAGACGAATTCCTTAGGGTAGGTAGATTCTCATGGATACTTGCTCTTTTCAAAAACAAATCAAAATACTTTTCACACCTTACACTTTTCAAAAGCTTTCAAAACAACTTTTCAAACACTCTTGAGGACTGATACAAGAGTCGATCTGAAATTTTAAACGAAACTTTTTCAAACTCACTCACACTTGAAAAGCAACAAACATTTTGAAAACACAATGAGCAAGTATCTAAGAGCTCATGGATAACCATGGATAGAAAGGGTGCTAACACCTTCCCTTTCTATAAATCTACCTCCCGAACCGAGAGCAATCTCTTTAAAGGAATTTTTCTGTGCTTTTGTCCTTTCCATTTGGAGAAAATAAAAGACGGTGGCGACTCTTGCTTACCGCGACATTTCGCGAAACCAGCTTAAAAACAGTCAGTTCCAGATCCACCGATCACATATACCATAGCTGTTTCCTTCTTAAAAGGCTTCTTCTCAACACTTGCAGCAACACCCTTCTGAATCTTTCCTGACTTGATGCCAGCTTCTATTCTTTCGCCTGTTAAGATCAAATCGGTAAACCCCGCGGAAGAGTTACCAATTAGATGATTGAAAAATGGCCCAGATAGGGTCCCAAGAAACATATCAATGAGCTCACGATCGGTTAAAGGAGGCTGCACCCTGCCAGCCAAATCCCTCCATTTTTGTGCATATTCTTTGAATCCCTCACTTGTTCCTAGTGACATACCCTGAAGTTGGGTACGAGTAGGAGCAAGATCAGAATTATATTGGTATTGTTTGTAAAAAGCGGTGGCCAAATCCTCCCAATTTCTGACACTGGTCCCTTCTAGCTGATAAAACCACTTCAACTGAGCTCCCGAAAGGCTGTCTTGAAAGAAATGAATCCAAAGATTCTTATCTGCCGTATAGGGTTGAATCTTTCTCACGTAGGACCTGAGATGCATTTTGGGACAGGACAGCCCATCATACCTCACAAACACTGGCACTTTGAATTTTGGGGGAATCACAATCCCGGCAACCAAACCCAAGTCTTCAAAGTCCAAGCCCGATACTCTTTGTAATTCCATGGCGGCCAATCTGTCTTCTAGCCCTTTGTATTTATCATCAGCTGGAGGGTATTGCTGGTCAGAATAATCTTCATCCTCTTCAACCTCTTCTTCTTCCGCATCAGACTCGGAAGGCACCGCAGCTCCATCTCTTTTACTGGTCCCTTCATCAGAAGTAGGAGGAAATTCAAGCACTCTTCGAGCTTCTCCGTCAAATCTTCTCCCCAAAGTAGCCACCCCAATCCTCTTTTTCTTCTTTTTCACTGGGTCCTTATTCCCCAATTGAGTCTTGATATCCTCCTGACCTTTAGCCAAGGTCATCAGGAGTTGCTGGAACTGTGCATTCTGAGCTTGTAGGTCTTTGATTGTTTGCTCGAGATCCATCTTACTGAAATAAACAGCAGACAAATAAGGAAACCTGGAGTGAGACCTGCTTATGCACATGATGAATGGTATGCTTATGTATGCAATGCATTCAAGGATTTAGAACATTCAAAATTGTTTCAGACAAAGAAGAACGCACGTCATATTAATAAGAAGAAATTTATTAGTACATAAATGCCCCATGGGCCAAATATTACAAAATAAACTTCTTAAGGCAGAAAGACATTGCGCATCCTCTTTGGTGTGATGTAGGTGTTGAGGGCCTCTTGCTCGTGGAGTCGGCGGGTAAGCTCTAGAACCTTCTTCTCACTGCCGTAGAAGCTAGCTTCAAAAGTATTTCGTTCTTCCTTGAGCTGAATCCAACTTTTCTGCATTTCCTCCCACGATGTAGGCATGTCTGGATGTAGGATGGTGTAGGGGACCTCTCCTTCATTGACGGGCTCTTTAATCACTGGGAGTACATGAGGATAAGGCATCATTAGACTTTGGGCTCGGGCTCGTACCCACTTGAGATAGGGCTCAAGAGGGATGGAGTTCTTGTGTCCCAGAGTCTTGCTATCAACCTTGTTGAATTTTCCCCAAGCTCTGATGAATCTTTGGCGAAGTCCTTGCGCATCGTTGTCGAAGTCAAAAACTAGGTTAGAAATCAACATGTCATGAGGGCCATCCCTCCGTGCATATCCAAATTGCCTCAAAGCTAGGCAAGGGTTGTAGGTGATACCTCCCCTGATTCCAAGTAAAGGAACATTAGGAAATTCTCCGCAACGATCGACAATGATGACATTTTCTCTGGACCGAGAACACCAATGCACATCAGAATGAGTAAGAGTCATCAACCGTTGGGACCACCTTGTACCTTGGTCATTCCTCAAGATAAATTGCGGAAGGTGCGAAATAAACCACCTTGCAAGGATAGGAGTACAGCACATGAGAACACCCCTCTTTCTCATTGTTCGTGTGTAAAATGAGTGAAGAATGTCCCCAAGCAATGTTGGTATTGGATTTCTGGACAAGAAGATTTTGACGGCGTTGACATCTACCAATTGGTCAGGATTTGGGAACAAGACCAACCCATAGATAAGGAGTGCCACAATCTCTTCAAAGGCTTGTAGGTCCAATGAGTTCCAACATTCTTGTGCCTTCTCAAACAAGAACTTTGCTAAGAATCCTTTGACGCCGCTTCTGGTTTCCCAATTCCCCTTGATGTCGGATGGTTGTAGATGTAATGCTCGAGCAACATCTTCCGGCTTTGGTTCCTTTTCCGTACCGTTGAAGGGTAGTTGATTAAGGATGGGGATTCTTAGGAGTTGAGAAAACTCCTCCAAAGTGGGCACCAACTGATAATCAGGGAAAGTGAAGCAGTGGTGAAGAGGGTCAAAGAACTGGAATAGCACTTTCACCATGTCTTCTTCAATGTTGGTGTTGACTAGGCTGAGCAGTCTACCATGTCTTTCACTGAAGGATGAATTTTCCGGAATTCTTGAAGTGATCTCCTTGAGTTGAGGAGAGATTCTCACCAGGTTGACTTGAATGGTGTTTCTGCGAGGAACTTCCATGACCTACAAAACAAGAACAAAGATGAAGATCCAAACCCTTGAAATGGTTAGTGAATGCATATGATGCTTCATGATGTTTATGATGTATGCACAAAACATATGTACAAGTAAATCACACCAAACCCTAGTTTCAGGCTTGCATGGGGTTTCATAGGTAAGTACCCTCTTGAGTGTAGTTGGCTTAAAAACCTGTCCTATAAATAGTAACCGGGTTCTAAGGAGCTCAATATCACTGGATTGTTTTCATTATTCATGGTTTTGGTTTAGCCACTTAACTAGCGACCAAAATATTCCAAGAAAACAACCCTCAATGAGTGTAGTATCGAGTATCTACCAACTTCGGACTGCACCAAAGCCGGTCATCTCACTACCCCTAATAAAAAGCCAAGATGGTCAATTAAGGTTCTAGGTCATTAGTGCTTAATGACATCACTCAGCGGCCCCGTACTCTCCTTAATTGAACTCAAGGGTTACCGGTACTCACAAATATGTCGCACTAATATAGCTATTGCTTCGACCGTGTCGGTATACCCCGCACAGTTTCCACAACGTATTGCTATCTATGAATGTTTCCCAAAATCCGGGTGTAGGATTGCAAACCCAAACAATAGAGCCAAAGTATAAAGCAAACAAATCAAACAATTAGTCATGCAAGAGGGTGATCTAAGCCCTAAGGTTACTCCACTTTTAAGTTTGTCCCCAGCAGAGTCGCCAGTTCTGTGATACGGTGGGAGAACTGACTGTGTTTTTTGCGTTTGTTTTCGCAAATGTTTCGGTTGAGCAAGAGTCGCCACCGACTTTTTATTTTATCCTAAGGAAAGGTTTAAAAAGCACAGCAAAAACCTTTGAGATATTTTCTTGGGTTCGGGGAGTAGATTATAGAAAGGGAAGGTATTAGCACCCTTTCTATCCATGGTTATCCATGGGCTCTTAGGTACTTGCTTAGATCAACTTGCCTTGGTTTTCAATTGTTTGAAATGGTGCTTGGTATGTGGTTTTGAAAATGTTTTGAAAAGATGCCTTGTATAGGCTACCCTTGTAACAATTCTTTACTCGAATGTTTTACAAAAGGTGTTTTGTCTTTTGAAAAGATGTTTCAAGGTTTTTTGAAAGTTTGTTTTGAAAGTGTTTGTGAAGTGTAGTTTGAAATTAGGCAAGTGTTTTCTTTGCAAATTGACAAGTACTTAAGAGTTATCTACCCTAAAGTTTTCTCAAAGATTTTTGTTATGTTTTAAACCTTTTGACAATTTTGTTCCACCATTGCATTTGGTGGACAATCTTGTCTTAGGAGGTGAAAGGGACGGGCGCGGGTCATCGCTTAGACCATAATTGCAATAGTATTAAATGTCTTTGGGCAATTTTTTCTTTGAAAAGGATTTGATCATTTTAGGCAACTTTTTTGAAAGCGTCATCGAGGGACTTATGATCATTTGATTGTTTGTTTTTACCCAAAGAAATTCAACATACAATATGGCCCAATTTATTTGAAAGCAACAAAGTGGAATACCCTAGGGGTGCAAGTGTGAAAGGTGTTGCCCATTTTTCATGCTTTTTTGTCTTGTATTAGGTCAAACTACTTTTTGTTCATTTTATTCGCATACAAACCCTAACTCTAGCATAGTATATTTAGAAAGCGATAAAGTGCGAAAATTAAATTCCTACACTATTACAACACAATGATATGGGGAGGGGGGTACAAATGTTTCAAATGGGGGATATTTAGACAAGAAATTAAACCTAGCTATTACATCATTTTTTTTGAATATTTACAATATAATTAAGGGCATAAATTAAATGGAAATGAAATAAATATGCAAGATGCAAAAAGAATTTTTATATGTATGAAAAAAAAGTATTATTTATGTAAAATAAAAAAGAGAAATAAAAAGGGTATTATTTTTGGAGTATTTTCATATTTAGGGCAAAACCCTAATTTTAATCAAAAGGTAATAATTATTTAATATATATAATATTTACTATTTATATACAAAGAATAAAAGAAAAATGAAGTATGTTTGTAAAAATGTATTTTTTTAGCATTAAATATTAATAAAATAAAATATGTACATTTTTTGGTATTTATATCCTAAGTGTATTAATATATACCTATTTATTTATATTATTTACAAAATATGTATTATATATATTAATTAATAATATTTAATATTTAAATAAAAAGTATTTTTCTATAAAATATTTTCAGGAAGTAAAAATAAGATAAAAGTGTATAAAATATATTTGTGCTATTTTAGTATTTTAAACAAAAAAGTATATATTTATTTATTTATGTACAAACTAAAAGAAAAATCAAATAAATGCCTAATAAATTAAAAAATGGTGAGAAAAAATATTTTTAAATTTTTATTATTATGAGAAAAAAAACAAATGAGCCAATCAAAAAAGAAAAAGTCAAAAACATTAAAAAATAAATGAAATGGGCTCAGGGGGTGTAAAACCAAAAAGGTGGTGTGAATAAGAAAATAACTCAGGCCCAGCCCAAGAAGACATTGTCTTCAACCTTCAGACAAAACCAGTTCAAAACGCGCGCCCTTCTTCTCAAACTTCTAACTCCTGATTCCTGGCTTATTAATGAAAACTCATAACATAAAAAATGTTCAGCATCAAGAGACGAATCCAACCATATGCAGAACTTGATCTAACTCTCTAAGATGAGGGAGAATTTCTTCTCCCCCAAATCCTAACCTAGATTTTCTGCCATTTTCAAACCTTAAATTCTCACAGCTCAAGCAAAAGAAATGAAAAGTAAAAACATGTACATGTTCAGTGGCATGAGTAGAACATTGTTTATTCACAAACTTAGAGCTAATGATGCCTAATAAGAGAGATAGAAGTTCACCAAAATACCTGTTCAGTTGAAGTTCTATCTGGAAATGGGGAAGCTTTCAGTGCAAGGTGATGATTGGTAAAGCTTCCTTGAGGTCCAGGGATGCTATTCCAATGTTTACTTTGTCTTGAAAGCTTTTGAATCGTGCTAGAGCACTTCACCTGCAAAACAAGAAACTGAAAATGGTGGAACTGGTTAGAGGGATTACAGGTCGTGTTTCAAGTCATGGTTAGCTTGCATAGATGCTAGGGAATATGTGTGAACTGGTTTGGGCAAGAGAGTTTGAGGGAAATGGAAGATGGCACTCAAACTGCAGGCCTGGCCTGTTTTTGCAGTTTGAAGGTGATTCTGAGATTGGGAGTGTATGAGAGATGTTAGGGTCGTGCACTAGCTTGGTTGGGATGTCTTGAGTGTGTTTCACAAGTTCACTTCAGTGTTTGCAAGCTGATGTGAGAGTTGTGTTACAATATGCCAAGTTACTTACACTTTAAGCAACAAATGCCCAAGTTGTGTTCTAGGTCAGTAGAGGCCCCCTAATGAGCTGCATAATCCCTCCTTGATCAGAGTGTTTTGCTCATAATCTTGTGCCAATTAGATCTCATTTGTACTGCTTGGATTTTCAATTGGACATAAAGTTACCTTTTGCAAAAATGGAAGAAATGCTTTATCTATAAATGGATTAATCATTTAGGCAATGCTTGAACTCATGAGACAAGGCCTTGGCACAAAGGTTTTGCATTGAATTATTGAGTGTCAAAGGGTTTTAGGACCTGTAATTTAGCACAAACTATGCTGACTTGAAAATGGCTTAAGTTATGAACATGTTCATGATCAATTCAAAAGTGAGTTTTTGCCAAATTGTGAAATTCGATTCTCTCAAGTTATGAGGTTGTTTGAGAAGTTCTTGGACATTTTGGAAAGCTTGGGATGTGTACTACAATCCTTCTTTGAAATGCAAATTGAAATTCCAAGTGGAAGTGTATGGAAAATGGCCTTGAAGTTGGGTAGAAAACCTTGTCAAAATAGGTTAAAATTTCACTAAGTTAAGAATGGTTTAGTGCCCTTATTCAAAAATTTGTAACTTGAGATACAAGCCTCAAATGGGAAAACTTCGTGAATCAAAGTTGTAGATTATGCAACAAGCTACAACTTGCATGTTTTGACTTGTTTGAATCCAAATGGATCTTGGTGAAAAAGTGGGGCAAAGTTGGGGAAAAATTAGGGTTTTTTATAACTTAGAAAAATTCTAAGTTATGAAAAATTCTAATTTCTAACCCTAATTTGCATTTTGTGATTTCTTGGTGAACAAGTTTCATGATTTGGCATGTTTTGATGAAAAATGAATCTTGACTCTTGATTTTGACCAAAAAGTCAAAGTTTGACTTTTCAGTGTACAGTCAAAATTGATCAATTGACTGGGGAATTCAACTGTCAATCTTGTGTACTTGGGATCTTTTGAGTTTGTTGAGCAGAGGCAACAGCAAGTTGTATCCTTCGATTAGGGCTGGCAGCAGTGAAGTCACGTCTTTCGATTGAGCAGAGGCAACAACAAGTTGTATCCTTCGACTGAGAGTTCGCACCAGTGAGGTTCTGTCCTTCAACTGGCCTGGAAGTCAGTGTATGGCGAAGTCTGCCTTGTTGCCTTCTTTGACTGAAGGTTGAAAGCAGTGCGGGAATGCCTTTCGATTGGACATGGTTTGCCTCCTGGTTGTCTCTTTCGTTTGACCTGGAGAAAGATGGTAGAGGCCAGAAGCTTCGTTTCTTATTTCCTGTTTCCTGTTTCTTTCATTTCAAGCATTAAATGACAACATGGCCTGAGGCCATGCTAGTAAAACAGTTTAATAATTAAAGCTAGTTCAAGTAAACAGTAAGCAGAAATGAAAGAGGTAGTTCTGAAAGGTATGTTAAAAATGTGGAAACGAAAGGAACAAATATGTACATGCTTGAAAAGAACAAAAGTATTATTTACATGTTATGGCATGAAACGAAAAGTTCAAGGCTAAGTATGACTTACCTTGTTTGAGGCTGGGACTTGTACTGGGCAGTAAGGTGGTTGCCTGGAGCGCTTCTGGATTCGAAGGGAGGGACCAGGGGTTTGGCCTTTGATGCTGGATTCGAAAGAGGGGTCACAGGGGGTTGTCTTTCTGAGTTTGAACAACAACTATGTGTGGGGTGTTCTTCAGAATCGAAGGAGACTGAAGTGTGTGGGATTCTGTTTTTTTTTATTTCTCAAGTGTTGATGAACTTTGAGAATTTTTCTGTGTTTGAGAAAATTTGGGAGGGGTTCGTCTGGTCCAAAAAATCCTCTCTTTGAACATGTTGTGAAGCCTTGTATTTATAGGCGAGATGGTTGAAGCTTTGATATGGTTTTGGGGGGAAAACAAAATAATGTTTGAATTATTTGGGTATACTGCCCCCTTGTCTTCTTCAATGCAGTTCTTGTGCACTCCGTTTTCGTGCAAGTACAGGACTGTCAACGCAGGCTTTTCAGTCTTTTGGAGTTTAGTGGCAGGTTGTGCAGGACTGCTGCATAACAGCACAGCTGGCTTGAGTTTGGCAGTATATGGGAGGCCACTTGTGTGCTCTAAGTACGTTGCTTCGAAGGGTTTAGTGGTCCAACTTGTGAATCGAAGGAGGTAACCTTGAAGGAAATCACATGTCTAGCTTGTGGATCGAAGGGGGTCACTTCGAAGGAAACTACATGGCCAAATCGAAGCTTGTGACTGAAGGGAGACTGTATTGCCTAATCGAAGCTTGTGAATCGAAAGCAGCAATGTTGCTGAATTGAAGCATGTGGATCGAAACAAACATATTACCGAAACGAAATCTTGTGTTTGAAGGAAGCAATGTTGCCCAATCGAAACATGTTTGTTGGCAGTGAACTTGTCCAGATTCGAAGGAGGCATGTAGGCAGCACTTGTCCAATTGAAGCAGACTGAATCGAAGTAGGCTTGCAGGAAGCACTTGTCCAATCGAAGCAGGCTGAATCGAAGTAGGCTTGCAGGCAGCACTTGTCCAATCGAAGCAGGCTGAATCGAAGTAGGCTTGCAGGCAGCACTTGTCCAATCGAAGCAGGTTGAATCGAAGGAGGCTTTTGCTCAGAACGAAGGATGTAATCTAAGTTGCATTCGAAAGAGACCTGTCAGCACATGAAATCAAAGAAACAACAAACACATTTCGTGCTTGATTAGACGTTAGTGATACATAGGCTAAGAATGTTCAAAACACTTGACAATTTCTGCATAATCAAAGCTCGAAGGTGAGAGGTTAAAACCAACTGTATTTAGTGACCTTGACTTTTGTATAAAAAATGCAAAAATGAAAATGGGATCTTAGGTCAAAAATTGGGGTACAACAGAACCGAAGCTAACCTCAACTCTGATGACGCTCTGAACAGCTTCTTCATGCACTCAGTAAGTTGAAAGTTTTCAACTTTTGGGGATGGCAAGGAGGTGATGTTCTGATTTCTTTGAGTGGGTGGATGGAAAATGTAAAGCAATATGAACCCAGCAGCTTAAGCAGTTTCCAACGTGTGGATCAGAAACTGTGGGGATGTTTTTTTTTAGTCAAGAAATGATTTAGAACAAATGGAGTTTTGAATGTAGGGAATCAAAAGTTAACAAAGTTTTACGTGTTGTGTTTATAGTTCTTAGAACTCTTGGAATTTTGGCAAGAATTCAAGGCTTTTCTTTCTCAAAATTTTGATCTCTTTCACCAATTTTTCTCCTGCCCCTTCTTAGTGACCAATGGTGTTTTATTTATAGGCAAAGTTTTATGTTGTTTGAAATGTCAAGTAGCGCCAACATTATACACTAGATGCTGACTTGCTCTTGAAGCAAGTTCCAAAAAAGGTATGATGGCTGACAGTTTTTAGCTTAGGCCGGAGTAACAAGCAAGGATTAAGGAATGGTGAACCTACAAGCGAAATGTAGCGCATGGGCCCTTACCTAATCCTGCACAAAAGTATTTCTACACTACACGTGGAGAGATCCTTTGGACAAAGACTCAAAAGTGGTTGTGAGCATTAATGAGCATTAAATGATGATGAGATTTGTCAAAATCAGAAATCCTGTAATGTGAGATTTTGCATCATTGCTTAACTCTGGATCAGAAGTTCCATTTAGGATAAACATCCAGCTTCTGATCTTTGTTCTTTGTTGCCTCAGCATGTTCTGAAGGATTCCCTAGATTTTCTAGTAAACTTCTTTGATTTGCCTCTGAAAACTTAATTAGAGGTTATGCTTCAGTGTAGCATCCAATCTTCTGATCCTCTTACCTTCTGGCTCCAGCATGTTCTGAAGGAGCTTTCAGGCTTCGTATTACACTTGATTTCCTTCTTTGTATTACTCTAGCAAACTCTGACTGAACTTGCGTAGATGCTGAAAAGCCATGTTCTGACTAAAGATTATATGTTAAACCACGCTTACAACTTCTGACTGCTCCTGCCTGGAGGCTGGCTCAGAAGTTATGAAGTGTCATTTTTCTTAAATACTTTAGAAAAATTCTAAGTATTTAGAATTTAAATTTTCCTAGGTAAAATTTGACTTTTGAACTTCTTGATGAAACAAACTTCATATTCCAACATGTCTTGATGAAATATGATTTTTTTGAGATTTGATTTTGATCCAAAAGTCAAAGTTTGACTTCTCAGCATGTAAATGACCATTTTTCCCTTGTGAATGGCTTGCTTGGAAAGAAATGATAATACAAGGCTTGGATTTGTATAAGAGGAAACTTGAGAATCCAGGGTGATTTCTTGAGAAATGAGAGGGAAAATTTTGGGGTATAACAGCTGCCCCTGTTCAATCTTCTTTAACCTGAAGAGTTAGATTGGCGAGATTTGCCATTCGTGACTCGAGGTGGGAGATGATTGGACACTAGAGTGCCCAGAAATTTGAACTCGGCTGCGATAGGAGGAATGAACTTAAAGATTCCATTTGGAGAGGTGATAAAATCTTGTTTGGGATGGGCTTGTAGATGCCATCCAATAATGCTTGTTGAGATGTAATCTGTAAGTTGAATATCAGAATAGCGTCCGTGTCTTGAGCGTATCTGTACTGTATCTGAAAGTTGAATTTGAATGAGTACCAGAATGGCATCTGCGCTTGGAGCGTATCCGTACTATATCAAGAGTTGAATCTGAATGAGTATCAGAATGGCTTCCGGGTCTTGAGCGTATCCAAACTGTCTCAAAAGTTAAATCTGAATGAGTATCAGAATGGCTTCCGGGTTTGGAGCGTATCCGAACTGTATCAAAAGTTGAATCTGAATGAGTATTAGAATGGCTTCCGGGTCTGGAGCGTATTCGAACTGTATCAAAAGTTGAATCTGAATGAGTATCAGAATGGCTTCCAGGTCTGAAGCGTATCCAAACTGTATCAAAAGTTAAATCTGAATGAGTATCAGAATGGCTTCCGGGTCTGGAGCGTATCCGAACTGTATCAAAAGTGCATGTTGTCGATGGTAGCTGTTAATCTTATCCTGAAAAGGGTAAAATGTTAGATGAAACACAAAGTTATGTTGCATGAAATGTATGATGCAATATATTTGCTTTATCCATGTTTATGATATGTGGATGCAATGTAAGCGCATGTAAGCTGATTTGCTGTATTGTTGTCTGTTTGAGGAAAATAAATCCTTGAATGCTGCTGAGGATATGTGAATTTTCATATTTTGAGGTACTGATGAACTCTTGTTGAGAGAAGTAAATTTTGTTGTGAGGGCAACGCCATGTACTGCTTGTAAGATATGCTTGAAGAATTTTGAGAAATTTGATGATTTCTACTGGGGACTAATAGTTTGATATTCGTTCCGCTGGGGATTAGCTGGGAGCTTTGTTCGGCTGGGGAGTTATTGAAAACTCTGCGGGGAATATGGAGTGGTCTAGGGACATTTTCCTTCCTTTTCAACCTATCAGTAATTGTCTTTCTCATTTTGTTTATTTGTAAACAGTGATTATGTTCAAATGCATATGTTTATCAATGAATCATTGGACATTTTTGCAAACAAAACACAATTGTAAAGAAAAGACAAATAGTTTTTGTACTTTCAAAGAGATATCTTTGTATTGACTTTGAGTAAGTGTTTTGTACAAAGGAGGCAATCATTCTACTAAGAGAATGGTGCCATAAAACAAGAAAAATTTATACAAAGAAGGATAGCTATGTGTAATAATTCTATGGGGTTCCCATTCTGCTATAGCCTTTTATATCTTCGAATATCTTTGTCTATTTGCCTTGTCCAAAGATGATTGAACTGATCAGAAACTTTGAGTTTGTCAGTGTAAACTAAAGGTTGTCCGTCAAGTGATCCTACGGGACATAGTCATACGCTTTAATTCCCTAGCTTTTCCCTGGAATGCCCTTTCGGGTTTTCAGTCCACTGGGAAACCCTTTTTTGCCCAAGTCGCCCTTTCGGGTTTTCAACTTGTCGGGTGTACAGTTTTTTTTTATTTTATCCCTAATTTTTGCCCGAACCTTTTTGGTTCGCCGGGATGCCCTTGTTTTGCCTAGGTGTGTCAACCTAGTGGGTCTCTTATGCATAGTATATTTTGACTATGTCTACGTTCGCAGGGTGTGGCAGGTCGTCGTCGTCCATGGTGGTCAAAATCATTGCCCCACCGGAGAATATATCTTTGATTACAAATGGTCCTTCATAGGTAGGAGTCCATTTTCCCCTGGGATCACTTTGTGGTAAAATGATACGTTTAATCACTAGATCCCCAACTTGATATACTTGGCGTCTGACTTCCTTGTTGAAAGCCTTGATCATCCGTTTTTGATACATCTGACCATGGCAAACAAAAGTAAGTCTTTTTTCATCGATTAAGTTCAGTTGATCAAGTCGAGTCTGGATCCAATCTTCTCCATTCAAACCTGCATCCTTCATAATTCTTAGAGAGGGGATTTGGACTTCAAAATGAAAAATAGCTTCCATGCCATATACCAAAGAATAGGGTGTTTCCCCAGTTGATGTGCGAGCCGTGGTACGATACCCATGGAGAGCGAATGGTAGCATCTCATGCCAGTCTTTATATATGACTGTCATTTTCTGTATGATCTTTTTAATGTTCTTATTTGCAGCCTCGACAACACCATTCATCTTTGGTCGATAAGGGGAAGAATTGTGATGCTGAATCTTGAATTGCTCGCACAAGGAAGTGATCATAGTATTGTTAAGATTTGTACCACTGTCAGTGATGATCCTTTCCGGAATACCGTACCGGCAAATGAGATTTTGCTTGATGAAGCGGGCAACAACATTCTTGGTAACGGATGCGAAGGAAGCTGCTTCAATCCACTTGGTAAAATAGTCAATGGCCACTAGGATGAAACGGTGTCCATTGGAGGTTGTTGGCTTGATCTCCCCAATCATATCAATTCCCCACATAGCGAAGGGCCAAGGATCCGTCAAGACATTCAGAAGAACCGGAGGTACGTGCACTTTATCAGCATAAATTTGGCATTTGTGACAGGTCCTAGAGTGTTGATAGCAATCTGCTTCCATGGTAGACCAATAATAGCCTGCCCGTAGGATTTTCTTTGCCATCATATGCCCACTGGAGTGAGTTCCAAAAGTACCTTCATGTAATTCAGCCATGATCTTTTCCTCCTCAATCTTATCCACACACCGAAGCAGAATGGAGTCATGATTACGTTTGTACAGGATTCCATTTCTCAGGAAGAACTTAGCAGAGAATCTCCTTAAGAACTTCTTATCATTGATTGAAGCTCCTTCTGGATATTCTTGAGCCTCGAGATACCTTTTAACTTCATGAAACCAAGGCTGGTCCACTACCTCTTCAGTATTAATCTCGTGACAATGTGCTGGTTCATACATTCGTTTGATGGTTATCTGGGGAGCCTTGTTATCCCAATTAAGTTTAAACATAGATGACATTGTGGCTAAAGCGTCTGCTAGCTGATTTTCTTCTCGCGGGAAATGCTCGAAGGTAATCTCCTCAAAATGTGGTAGCAATGTCAAAACATGTTCTTTGTAAGGGATAAGTTTTGGGTGCTTAGTGTCCCATTCCCCTTTGATCTGACTGATGACCAAAGCTGAATCTCCAAACACATCTAAAGATTTGATTCCCAGATCTATGGCAGCCTTGAGACCAAAGATGCATGCTTCGTACTCTGCCATGTTGTTTGTACAATTGAAGCAAAGTCTGGCAGTAAATGGAGTATGACACCCTTCTGGAGATATGAGTACAACGCTGATACCATTACCAAGTGAATTGGATGCCCCATCAAAGAACATCCTTGTTCAGGTCCATCATATGGCCTGATTTCTTCACAGTTGTCTAATGTCATGATGTCTTCATCTGGGAATTCAAACTTCATGGACTGATAGTCTTCTACAGCTTGATGAGAAAGGTGATCAGCCAAGACACTGCCCTTTATAGCTTTTGGGGTAGTATATTGTATGTCATATTCTGTTAGGATCATCTGCCATCTAGCTATTCTCCCAGACAGAGCAGGCTTCTCGAAGATGTATTTTATCGGATCCATCTTAGATATCAATAAAGTAGTATGAGTCAGCATATACTGTCTTAGCCGGCGAGCAGCCCATGTCAGAGCGCAACAAGTTTTCTCGAGCAGTGAATATCTGGTTTCACAGTCGGTAAACTTTTTGCTCAAGTAGTAAATAATGTGCTCTTTTCGGCCAGACTCGTCATGCTGCCCCAATACACACCCCATTGAGTTCTCTAAAACGGTCTGATACATGATCAGTGGTCTTCCCTCGACTGGTGGCATCAAAACAGGAGGGTCTTGTAAGTACTCTTTGATCTTGTCAAAAGAAATATGGAATTCATCATTCCATCTAACTACTTGGTCTTTCTTCAATAGTTTGAAGATTGACTCGCAAGTAGATGTTAGGTGAGAAATGAATCTGGCAATATAGTTCAGGCATCCCAAGAATCCTCTGACTTCCTTCTCAGTACGAGGATCATGCATTTCTTGACTTTCTTTAACCTTGTTAGGATCGACCTCAATACCTTTGTTGCTGACGACAAATCCTAGGAGTTTACCGGACCGTACTCCGAATGTGCACTTGTTTGGGTTCAACCTTATCTTATACTTCTTCAATCTCTCAAACAACTTTTGCAAGTGACCAAGGTGTTCTTCTTCCGTTTTTGATCGGGCTATCATATCGTCTACATAGACCTCTATTTCATGATGTATCATGTTGTTGCACCCCAAAATTTGCCCTCTCATGTTTTCCAAAGTCTTCCCCCTGCCTGGTTGATCACAAACTCTTGCCTAAGGAAAAAGAAGATTTTTGAGTGGTACTTCAAATACCTTTCGATTGGCATTCTGAAGGAGTATTTCGATTGGCATTCTGAAGGAGTATTTCGATTGGCATTATGGACAAGCATTCGATTGGAATTATGTCAAGGCAATATCGACAGGCATGTCAACCATGTCCTTCATTTGGCATGAACAACACCTTTTGATTGGCCTGTTAGCAGAGCATTTCGATTGGAATCCTTCGATTGATATTTGGGCCAGGCCCATTCAAAGGGTACGCAGGGAGTCCATTCGAAAGAGGCAAATCAGGACTAATCGAAGAGCATGGCCTGAAAGCACTCGAAATCCAAGCGTCCAGGTTCATTCAAGGGACACGAATGTTTCAAAAAAGAAAATGATTTAATGTGTTTGATTTTTGTCCAGAGCGTTAAAGGCCTATTTTAATGGTTGTCCCTTGCCATTTTCGTGCACTCCCACACTCCTATAAATAGGAGGCCAGTGACACATTACAACAGACACAAAAAAAAATTACACGAAAAATCACACGAAAATCATAGAACGAAAATCTGCAGGAGAACAAAACATTGGAGAGACGCTGCCCAGAATTTTCCAAGCCAAAGCAGTCCCTCAGATCGAAGGTGCCTACGCCCAGAAGCCCTCAAATCAAAAGTGCCTACATCCAGGAAGTGCCCAGATCAGAAGTGCCTGCGCCCAGAAGTGCCCAGATCGAAAGTGGCTGCGCCCAGAAATCCCAGATTGAAAGTGCTCCCATCCGGCCAGTGCCCAAATCGAAGACTCAATCTGCAGGTAAGAAAGGGTCAATTGTCCAACCTTACATTTGCGTAAACGCATTATTACTTGTTGTTACCTTTGACTTGCCATCTTAGACAGGATCGAAAGGCCTGGGTTTGGCACCCAGGTCACATTTCTCGTGTGCTAACATTTGCTGCAGATTTAGCCTGAAGAGACCCCAACAAGTGCAGGATCGAAGGGCCTGGGATTCAATACCCAGGCCCTGCATTTTTGTTTTGCTCACATACTTTTGCAGGTATAACATCCCAGATCGAAGGAGAGCCCTTCTCTGGATCGAACCCATTAGCGTGCTGGATCGAAAGAGGCATCTCATCCCTGGATCGAAAGCCATGACCTCCATGATCGAAGGGCAATCCTCTTCCCTGGATCGAAGGCTACTCACGCCTTACTGTCTGGCCCAATCGAAAGGACGAGGAACCTCTTTGGACCAAAGCAGTCCATTCCCTCCCTGGGTCGAAACTCCTTTTTTCCCTGGATCGAAGGATCCCTCCTGCACTTTATTTTTTTGTTCTTATTCTCATAGACTTCTTTTTATCTTTTAATTAACATTAAAATAAAAAAAATCACAAAAAAAAACATTAGGTTAGTTTTTTTATTCAAATTAATTTTGTAAATAAATTAATTAATTATTTTAACTTCATTTTATCAATTTAAAATAGACTAGGCTTAGGAGTATTTAATTCAAATATCTTCTTAATCAAAAACAACAAAAAGAGTTCTTATTCTTAGGATTTTTTTTTAGATTCACGCGCGTTTATTTTACTGGGATGTAATAGCTTAAACTAAGACCTTCTTTTACTTTACTGTTTTTATTTCCCCCAATATTTTTGGACATGTAAATAATCCCCCTCCCCAAAAGCCTTGTAATAGCGTAGGATTTACAATTCCCACACTTTAAATTCCTGTACATATATTAACTGCTTAGATGTATGCTAACTAGGATTGTATGACAAGATTAACTCTTAAACTTAAAAATCAACAATAGCTCACCATGACATGCAAGAGTAAAATAACTGAAAATTGACACACTTGCACATGCCACTCTTAGGGTACACCTCACTTGGTTTCCTCAAACGTGGTCATTAAGTATATGATGTTTTAGAGGTCGTCCTTTGTCCCAAGATCATAAGTTGCCTCGGAATGGTCGCCTCGATAAAAATGATCTAAGACATTAGGATTACCACTAAAACGTCCTAATGTTGCTTTAGTGACCACATGTCCCTAATAATCGAATTGACCCGAATAACTCCAACGACGGTGCTACCTACTTCTCAATGGTGGGATAGCACTATCTAAAGGACTCTTACACAGCTTAATTCCTTAGAGTAGGTATATTCTCATGGGTACTTGCTCTTTCAAACAAACAAAAACATCTTTTCGCACTCACACTTTCTAAAAGTTTTCAAACAAATTTTTCATACACTCTTGAGGACAGACACAAGAGTTACTTAGAAATTTTTCAAACGAAACTTTTTCAAAACCCACTCACACTTGAAAAGCAAACAAATTTTGAAAACATAAGAGCAAGTACCTAAGAGCCCATGGATAACCATGGATAGAAAGGGTGCTAACACCTTCCCTTTCTATAAATCTACCTCCCGAACCGAGAAACATTCTCAAAGAAGGAATTTTGTTGTGCTTTTGTCCTTTCCATGTTGGAGAACATAAAAGACGATGGCGACTCTTGCTTACCGCGACATTTCACGAACCAGCTAAAAAAAACAGTCAGTTCTATTTCCACCGATCACAGAACTGGCGACTCTGCTGGGGAATCTTTAAAAGTGAGGTGTACCTTAGGATTAGACCACTCTTTGTTTTCAATTGCTTGTTTTGTTTGATTTAAAATTGTGGGCCTGTCTTGGAGCTTCATAGATCCTAACCTGGATCTGGGGGGATACCTTTTAGAAAGTAGCAACAAACTGTGAGGGAACTGTGCGGGGTATACCGACACGGTTGAAGCAGTTTGCTACGTTGATGTGGCACTTTGGTGAGTACCGGTAACCCTTGAGTCAAGTCAAGGAGAGTACGGGGCCACTGCGTGGTGTCGTGAAACATCGACTGACCTTAGGAACCTTACTTGACCATCCTGGCCTCTTTAGGGGTAGTGAGATGACCGAATTGGGTGCAGTCCGAAGTTGGTAGATACTCGATACTACACTCATTGAGGGTTGTTTTCTTGGAATATTTTGATCGCCAGTTCAGTGGCTAAATCGAAACAATGAACATAGAAAACAACCCAATGATATTGAGCTCCTTAGAACCCGGTTACTTTTGATAGGACAGGTTTGAACCCACCAACTTCAAGAGGGTAGTACCTAAACTTCATGCTGGCCTAAACTCTAAGGGCTGTCTTGTGTGATTTGTGTGCCTTCAAACTTGAACTACTTGCATGCTTGTTATCTAACACATGCGTTTCTTGCAGGGTTTGTTTACAGTCCTTAATCTGGGCTCATAACAGGGTTTACTTACGTCACTCCACGCATAGCATAACATCATACCATCATACCATTGCATACATCCTACATAAGGACTAATCCATTTCAAGGATCTCAAGGGTTTGTGATGCAGGTCATGATGAACCAAATGTCTAGCAAGGGGCAAAGGGGATTTATTTTCCTCTAGCCAAGGTTGATAACTTGAGTTAGGGGCTATGACCCACTCGATATGGTGAGCCTTGACTCTTGAAGAAGGACTCTCATCAACATGAAGCCCCTTCCATCAAGCTACAAAATTCAAGTTCTAACAATTTTCTTGTTTACCCCGCGAGATCCTTGAAAACATTGCATGCATACATACATATCATTGCATTACAGGTACTCCTTTGACAGGTCACTTACCATCTTCGCTGTTTATTTCAGCAATGGCTTCCTAACAAGGCAACCAGGATCTTCATGCTCAAGAGACTCGGTTCGGGGAGATCCTCCTAAATCTATCCAAGGGGCAGGAAGAGCTGAGAACACTCCTCATGGGGACTTAGGTCAGGAACAGTCCAGAAGACGATAAAGACGAACGGCTGAAACGTCTGCAAGCTGAGGTAGATACAATTTGAACCCAGATGCTGGGGCAGATGGCTCTCATTCAAGACTTAGCTCAAAGACAAGAAGAGCTCAGGGTTCTCGTCAACCAACTGCTTCGGGATAACCAACTGGGGCAAACATCTAAGGTTGAAGATCAAGTCATCATTCAACCACCTTTGGGGCAAGAAGACAAGTAAAAAGCTCCTCAGCTTGCTTCAGGGTCACAAGCCCAACATCAACCTCACCAAAAACAACGGGTTGACCGAAGGAAATTTACCAAGCCAAACATGCCGCTGTCTCAAGCTTTACAACACCTGTTAAGATTGAATCTGGTGACATTAAGGGACCCTCCTAAGAATCCCAACACAGCCTCCCCAAGGTACAATCCTGATGCAAGGTGTGCATACCATTCTGACAGTCCTGGACATGACACCAATGACTATCGGACTTTGAAGAACAAAATTCAAGACCTGATTAATGAGGGAGCAGTGGAATTCACCCCAGATGGTCAGGTCGAGTTCTTCTACTATCCCTGCGAGATTCACCATTTGAAGTGACAAGTCCTGAGACTAGAAGACTTTTTTTTCATTCGAATGTTCAAGTTGTATTTTCTTTGTTTATACAAACAATTATTGTCATAGCAAACTTTATTACTTTATCAATGCATCGCATATGTCTGTTTTGAATCAATATATTCGCATTCTCTATATTCAAAATTGCTTTCATTTTTTGTGATGTTCAACGCTCAATTAATAATTCTAAGCCTCTTGAAGGAGGATGACGAAAACGATACCACAATCTACAGTATGCTTTTGAACAGACCCCGCTGATGAGGTACAGGCATTGTTTCAATTCCTAAACACTGGAGTTATAAGGAAGATAATCCCTCGTCAACCCCTTCGAGCCAAAGAAGTAGGAGTTTTGCTTTTCACAAAAAAATTAAAACCCTTAATCATAACCTAGGGCAGGGTAGTCTTCTCAGTTGATCCAAGTGCACAATGAATGGCACCAAAGGAATCCTTCCAAAACAAAAGACGATGGTGGTTCTGAATAATCATAAAGACAGGCAGTCATTATCTCTCCAAATAAAAGCCCATTAAGTCAAAACCTATGATGGAGACTTACAAAACTGGGGCATCCCACTGACTGTAATCGCAAAAGAAACAGTTCAGGCAAAAAAAAAAACAGGGATAACGAAATCAAAAAAAAAGAAAGAGGCCCTACAAACCCTCGACAAAAGGAAATGACTGTCTATTCAAAATAAACTGTCAACATCCGAACCATCACCGGAATATCAAGGCAAAGACTCAAACAATGTCTAATGCACGATTAGCTCAGTTTAGGTTTGAAGAACATCACGAAGAACGGGTGGGTACAAACAAAATTTGAGCCTTTATCCTTTGTTTCTTAAACCGTGAACCGGGCCACGCTACAACCTTTAAAAGTCCTAGCTGAAGCATGGGTTAGTTCGAAAGCATACTGTTACGAAAGGTATCCTGACTCCTTAAGGCTTGCGGTAAAATAACGAGTTGACATCACAGTTTACAAAAATTCACTTGTTTTTATAAAAAAAATGCATTTTCAAAAACTTCAAGACAGACATAAGCTTTACATTCTTGATATAACATTGTTTGCATATGACTATTTGTTCGAACAGCAGAGAAATTCGCACAACGAATATCTAAGTGAGCAAAAGTACTTCCAACCAAGGGGCAGACATGATCATGGTCTATCATCTGGGGAAGTTAAGTCAAATTTGGAGAATCTCTCAAAAGGCCAACCAACTTGGGGCAAATCTCCATCTGGATCACTTGGAGCATTGGACGATCAAACAAAGATCTTCTGGTAGTAGGGCAACGCAACACTACTGACAGGGGCACCTCCCTACATCCTAAGAGCACGGACATAGTCGAAAAATACGGCGCATAATCAAAGACCCGCTAGGTTGACGCACCTAGGCAAAAATAAGGGCTTCCCGGCGAACCAAAAGGGTTCGGGCAAAATAAGGGATGAAAGTGAAAAAATCTGTACACCCGGCAAGTCGAAAACCTGAAAAGGCGGCTTGGGCAAAAATGGGTATCCCGGTGGACTGAAAACCCGAAAGGGCGGTCCAGGCAAAAGTTAAGGGTCAAAAGCGTACGACTATGTCCCGGCATCCCGTCATTTGTCTACCAGAAGAAGATTTGTCAATCAAGACCTCCATAGGTACCTTCTCCCACAGAAACTGGGGCAATAAGAACTGTAACACCCCGTTTTCAATTTATTGATTTATTTAAATTTGGGAATTTATTTTATTAGAATTAATAAAATAAAAAGAATTAATTATTTTGGAGTATTGGAGGAAAATAAAAGAAATAAGGAATATTGGGATTTTTATGTTATTGGGCTTAGATGTTGTTAGTAAAGAGTGGGGGTGCAGAGAAATAAAGTTATGTTTGGGACTTAGGCCATTTTCTCATTTTGGTTTTTCACGTAAGAACAGAAGTTAGAATTGGGAAAAGAGAGCTCTGAAGAACGGAGAACGAAGAACACCGCCCAAGAACCCAAAGCTGCTAATTGATAAGGTAAGGGGGGTTTATACTCGATTTATATTTGTTTATGGGTTTATGTACGGTTGATTCGGGTAATCGTAGGAATTCCCAATTGTTAGATGTTTCTAGGGATCGATAACTGTAGGACTGAACCTTGTTAGAAAAGGGTTAGGTTCCCAATTTTTATGAATCGATTAAGAGTTTTAGATCCCAAATGAGGAGTTGGGAGTATATATCTAATGATCGTGAAATTACCTTGGAAGTTGTAGGGATAACCTTAGTGTCAGTAGAATTCCCCAAAAGGACGGTTAATCCCCGGTTAAGGTTATTCTAATAATTGTTGGTAACTTGGATATTTTGGTGTTGTTGTGAATTGTACAAACTCGATGCGTTAGGTACTGAATTATGCGTTTTGGCGGACGTTTTCCCGCGTTTGGACTGCCGTTTCTGAGCTGCTGCAGGTTCAGGAAAATCCTGTGCGCGCTCAGCAACACGGGCCGTGTTGCACGACACGGGTGCCCGTGTTGCTCCTCTGAGTTGGAAGGGGTATGCTCCTGGTTGCACGACACGGGCCGTGTTGCACAACACGGGTACCCGTGTCAGAGCCCCTGTACTGATAAAAATTAAATGTTCGTTTTTCTGGACGTGCTGCACAACACGGGCCGTGTTGCACAACACGGGTGCCCGTGTTGCTCTGCTGTGTTGATTTTCTGAATTTTTGATTTCAGTGTTTTGATGTCGGATTTTTATTGCCATGCTTTTAGATATGTATCGAGCATGAATTATGATATAATTGATGTGATTGGTTGATGTTTGAATAGTATGCTGAGTGATTACATGCTATTCGTAACTTGATATGATTGATGTTTAAATAGTATGCTGAGTGATTACATGCTATTCATATCATGTTATGTTTGATATTGTTGATGTGCATGATATGTTGATCGATGTTCATAGTATGCTGAGTGTTACATACTTACATATCATGTTGCATTTGTTAATTCCCATTGTGTGGAATTAACATGGTGGCCAATATACGTGTCCGCGATTTAATGGAACGTTGAGGTGGTAGCCGTGTCCGCGATATAATGGAACGGTGAGTTATCCGTGACCCGCGATTTAATGGGGCGGTGTAGTGGTACCACATGCATGGGTGTGTTGCATTACTCGAATATAACATGAATGGATGATTTTTCCAATGCTATATTTGATTGTTTGTATGCACGTATGATTGATAAATGGTTGATGATGTTTGATGAATATTTGCAAATATGAAAGGCAATATGTCATAGATATATGAATTGTAAAGGTTTTGTAAACTATGAAATATGCTGATTATTGGGTGATGCTTATGATTTCGTGAATTGATTGTTATGAATGTATAACCAAATGTATATTCGAGAAGCTCACCCTTACTGTTGAATATTTCAGATTGAGGAGCTTCGCTCAGGTGCTTGGCGAAGGCTTATCGTGTCTAGTTTAGTTTCGTTTCAGTATGTCCGGGTCATGCTCTGATAGTTGTAACTCCGGGAACGTTTGGTTGTCGAGCTGCTTTAGTCAGACTCGTTTATTTTTTTTATTTGTTATGATATAATGTTGACTTTCCAGGTGTTAACCCCTGATGACTTGGAAATTATTATAACATTTGATTTTATTAAATAAATTATTCCGCTGTGTAGACATGTACGAGTTACCACTAAAATTATGCATGACAGGAATTTATTTTATTAAAAGAGAATTGTAGCATTCCTCGATTATTACATGTACTCTGAGTTTATAATTTTTAATATTTGCGAAAATTATATGCGGGGTTTTAGAGGGTGTTACAATAGTGGTATCAAAGCATAGTCGGTCGTTGTGACCAGAGTCTTGAGTCAGTCATTCCTTTTCGTATGCGACTAGTGCAAGGTAACACTGTCGATACTGTATTCTGATGTGGAGTATGTTTTAATTCTCAGGGATATGGCTGGAGGTAACGGACGAAATGATGCTGCACTCGCTGAGGCTTTGGGGATGTTAGCTGGTGTACTTGCTGGAAACCCAACTGGAGGCGTGATTGGTGCTGATAGGCAATTGGGAAATTTCCAAAGGAACAATCCTCCGTTGTTCAAAGGTACACATGACCCTGAAGGTGCTCAGAAGTGGCTGAAGGAAATCGAAAGGATTTTCCGTGTGATTGATTGTGCTGAAGATCTGAAAGTCAGATATGGTACGCATATGTTGGCAGAAGAAGCCGACGACTGGTGGGTTGCCACAAGGACTGAAATGGTTCAGGATGGAGAGGCACTGACTTGGGCTAACTTCAGAAGGGCTTTTCTGAGGAGGTACTTTCCTGAAGATGTTCGGGGAAGAAAGGAAATCGAATTTTTGGAGCTTAAGCAGGGCAATCTGACTGTTAGTGAGTATGCTACTAAGTTCACTGAGCTGGCAAAGTATTATGCACACTACAACAATGATGAGGCTGGAGAATTCTCTAAATGTATCAAATTTGAGAATGGTCTCCGAGATGAGATTAAGCAGGGAATCAGGTACCAGCGTATTCGTAGATTTTCTGACCTGGTGGATTGTAGCAGAATCTTGGAAGAAGATATTACCAAGAATCGGTCGTCTCACTCTCGTGGGGCTGTTGATAAAAGAGGAAAACAACATATGGACCGTGGCAAGCCATATGGTAGAGATAACCAGAGATCAGGCGGTTGGAAAAGGCCTAGTGGGGGAGATTCTAAGGCTCCTATCAGATGCTACAGGTGTGGTGAGTCTGGTCATCACATTCGAGATTGCAAGAGTGATGAGAAGAAATGCTATAAATGTGGAAAGGCTGGTCATTTGTCTATTGATTGCAAAGGGAAGTCTGTTACTTGTTACAATTGTGGCGAAGAAGGTCACATTCGTCCGCAGTGTCCTAAGCCTAGGAAGGATCAGTCAAGTGGAAGAGTGTTCGCTTTGTCTGGATCTGAGACTACTCCAGAGGATCGATTGATTAAAGGTACGTGTTTTATTCATGGCACACCTTTAGTTGCAATTATTGATACTGGTGCAACTCATTCTTTCATTTCTTTGGATTGTGCTGAGAGGTTGAAACTGGACATATCTGGTATGCGAGGTAGCATGGTTGTTGATACTCCTGCATCGGGTTCAGTGACAACTTCACTTGTATGTAGGAATTGTCCTATTGAGATTTTTGGTAGAAGTTTCGGTATGGATTTAGTGTGCCTACCGCTTGAACAAATTGATATTATCCTTGGGATGAACTGGTTGGAATTCAACCGGGTTCATCTGAACTGTTTTGCTAAGACGGTGATTTTTCCAGAAGCAGTTGGTGTCGAGAATTTGACTATGACTGCTAGGCAGGTACAAGAAGCAATGGAAGATGGTGCTAACGTGTTTATGTTACTTGCTTCGTTAGATGCAACGGGAAAGGTCAGGAGTGGTGAATTGCCAGTGGTGTGTGATTTTCCAGAAGTCTTTCCGGATGATGTTGGTGAATTACCTCCTGAGAGAGAGGTGGAATTCTCTATAGATTTAATTCCTGGTACGAGACCGGTGTCGATGGCGCCATATCGTATGTCTGCGTCTGAATTGGCTGAATTGAAGAGTCAGTTGGAAGATTTACTGGAGAAGAAGTTTATTCGTCCAAGTGTTTCGCCTTGGGGTGCTCCGGTATTGTTGGTTAAGAAGAAAGAAGGTTCTATGAGACTGTGTGTTGATTACAGGCAATTGAACAAGGTAACCATTAAGAATCGGTATCCGTTACCGAGGATTGATGATTTGATGGATCAACTAATTGGAGCTAGTGTATTCAGTAAGATTGACTTGAGATCTGGATATCATCAGATTCGTGTGAAAGCGGAAGATATTCAAAAGACTGCTTTTCGAACGAGGTATGGGCATTATGAATATTCTGTTATGCCGTTCGGAGTTACTAATGCACCTGGTGTTTTCATGGAATATATGAATAGGATTTTTCATCCGTATCTGGATAAGTTTGTTGTGGTTTTTATTGATGACATTCTGATTTATTCCAAGAATGACGAAGAGCATGCGGAACATCTCAGAATTGTGTTAGAGTTGTTGAAAGATAGGAAGTTGTATGCAAAGTTGTCCAAATGTGAGTTCTGGCTAAATGAAGTTAGTTTTCTTGGACATGTGATTTCTAAGAATGGTATTGCAGTGGATCCTACAAAAGTAGAAGCGGTATCTCGGTGGGAAGCGCCGAAGACTGTTTCGGAAATCAGAAGTTTTCTTGGTCTTGCAGGTTATTACAGAAAGTTTATCGAAGGATTCTCAAAGTTAGCATTGCCGTTGACGAAGTTGACTCGTAAAGGACAAGCGTTTATTTGGGATTCTGATTGTGAGAAAGGTTTCCAAGAATTGAAGCGGAGATTGACAAGTGCTCCTATTCTGATTTTGCCGAATCCGGTGGAATCTTTTGTGGTCTATTGTGATGCATCTCTGTTGGGTCTAGGTGGTGTTTTGATGCAGAATCAACAGGTAGTTGCGTATGCTTCGAGACAGTTGAAGGTTCATGAAAGGAACTATCCTACTCATGACTTAGAGTTGGCAGCAGTTGTGTTTGTCTTGAAATTGTGGAGACATTATCTGTATGGTTCGAGGTTTGAAGTGTATAGTGATCATAAGAGTTTGAAGTATCTTTTCGATCAGAAAGAGCTCAATATGAGGCAAAGAAGGTGGTTGGAGTTTCTCAAAGATTATGATTTTAGTTTGAATTACCATCCTGGTAAGGCAAATGTGGTTGCAGACGCTTTGAGCAGGAAATCCTTGCATATGTCTATGATGATGGCTCGTGAATTGGATTTAATTGAGCAATTCCGAGATTTGAGTTTGGTTTGTGAAAGTACTCCGAAGTGTGTTCGTTTGGGTATGTTGAAACTTACTAGTGGTATTCTAGAAGAGATCAGGATCGGGCAGAAATCCGATGTTAATTTAGTTGATAAATTGACATTGATCAACCAAGGTCAAGGTGGTGAGTTTAGGATTGATGAAAATGATGTTATGAGATTTGGCGATAGAGTTTGTGTTCCTGATGTCGCAGAAATCAAGAAAAGTATATTAGAGGAAGGACATCGCAGTGGGATGAGCATTCATCCGGGTGCAACGAAAATGTATCATGATTTGAAGAAATTGTTTTGGTGGCCGGGAATGAAAAAGGAAATAGCTGAATTTGTGTATGCATGTTTAATCTGTCAGAAATCGAAGATTGAGCATCAGAAGCCGTCTGGATTTATGCAACCAATGTTTATTCCAGAATGGAAGTGGGATAGTATTTCTATGGATTTTGTATCTGGGTTGCCGAGGACTCCTACGAATTGTGAAGCGATATGGGTCGTTGTGGATAGGTTGACTAAGTCTGCTCATTTTATACCGGTGCGAATGGATTACTCGATGGAGAGACTGGCACAGTTGTATATTGAGAAAATAGTGAGTTTGCATGGAGTTCCTTCTAGTATTGTGTCAGATAGAGATCCGAGGTTCACTTCGAAATTTTGGGAAGGATTGCAGAAGGCTGTGGGTACTAAATTGAGGTTGAGTTCAGCTTACCATCCTCAGACTGATGGACAGACGGAGAGGACGATTCAATCATTAGAAGATTTATTGCGTGCTTGTGTTTTAGAGCAGGGTGGAGCTTGGGATAGCTATTTGCCATTGATTGAATTTACTTATAACAATAGTTACCATTCGAGTATTGGTATGGCTCCGTTTGAGGCATTGTATGGTAGACGGTGTAGAACACCTTTGTGTTGGTATGAATCTGGAGAGAGTTCGGTAGTTGGGCCAGAGATTGTTCAGCAGACTACTGAAAAGATCAAATTGATTCAAGAGAAGATGAGAGCTTCTCAGAGTCGTCAGAAAAGTTATCATGATAAGAGGAGAAAGAATTTAGAATTCAGTGCTGGAGATCATGTGTTTATGAGAGTTACTCCGATGACGGGTATTGGTCGGGCGTTGAAATCTAAGAAGTTGACTCCGCGTTTTATTGGTCCGTTTCAGATTACGGAAAGAGTTGGAGAAGTTGCTTATCGTATTGCTTTACCTCCGAGACTTGCGAATTTGCACGACGTTTTTCATGTTTCTCAGCTGAGGAGATACATTCCAGACCCATCTCATGTAATCCAAATAGATGATGTACAGGTAAGAGATAACCTGACAGTAGAAGCATTGCCTATAAGGATAGAAGATCGGGAAGTGAAACAGTTAAGAGGTAAAGAGATAGCATTAGTGAAGGTTGCTTGGGGAGGTCCAGCAGATGGAAATATCACTTGGGAGCTGGAGAGCCAGATGAAGGAGGCTTATCCGGAGCTGTTCGTCTAAGGTATGTTTTCGAGGACGAAAACTCTTTTAGTGGGGGAGAGTTGTAACACCCCGTTTTCAATTTATTGATTTATTTAAATTTGGGAATTTATTTTATTAGAATTAATAAAATAAAAAGAATTAATTATTTTGGAGTATTGGAGGAAAATAAAAGAAATAAGGAATATTGGGATTTTTATGTTATTGGGCTTAGATGTTGTTAGTAAAGAGTGGGGGTGCAGAGAAATAAAGTTATGTTTGGGACTTAGGCCATTTTCTCATTTTGGTTTTTCACGTAAGAACAGAAGTTAGAATTGGGAAAAGAGAGCTCTGAAGAACGGAGAACGAAGAACACCGCCCAAGAACCCAAAGCTGCTAATTGATAAGGTAAGGGGGGTTTATACTCGATTTATATTTGTTTATGGGTTTATGTACGGTTGATTCGGGTAATCGTAGGAATTCCCAATTGTTAGATGTTTCTAGGGATCGATAACTGTAGGACTGAACCTTGTTAGAAAAGGGTTAGGTTCCCAATTTTTATGAATCGATTAAGAGTTTTAGATCCCAAATGAGGAGTTGGGAGTATATATCTAATGATCGTGAAATTACCTTGGAAGTTGTAGGGATAACCTTAGTGTCAGTAGAATTCCCCAAAAGGACGGTTAATCCCCGGTTAAGGTTATTCTAATAATTGTTGGTAACTTGGATATTTTGGTGTTGTTGTGAATTGTACAAACTCGATGCGTTAGGTACTGAATTATGCGTTTTGGCGGACGTTTTCCCGCGTTTGGACTGCCGTTTCTGAGCTGCTGCAGGTTCAGGAAAATCCTGTGCGCGCTCAGCAACACGGGCCGTGTTGCACGACACGGGTGCCCGTGTTGCTCCTCTGAGTTGGAAGGGGTATGCTCCTGGTTGCACGACACGGGCCGTGTTGCACAACACGGGTACCCGTGTCAGAGCCCCTGTACTGATAAAAATTAAATGTTCGTTTTTCTGGACGTGCTGCACAACACGGGCCGTGTTGCACAACACGGGTGCCCGTGTTGCTCTGCTGTGTTGATTTTCTGAATTTTTGATTTCAGTGTTTTGATGTCGGATTTTTATTGCCATGCTTTTAGATATGTATCGAGCATGAATTATGATATAATTGATGTGATTGGTTGATGTTTGAATAGTATGCTGAGTGATTACATGCTATTCGTAACTTGATATGATTGATGTTTAAATAGTATGCTGAGTGATTACATGCTATTCATATCATGTTATGTTTGATATTGTTGATGTGCATGATATGTTGATCGATGTTCATAGTATGCTGAGTGTTACATACTTACATATCATGTTGCATTTGTTAATTCCCATTGTGTGGAATTAACATGGTGGCCAATATACGTGTCCGCGATTTAATGGAACGTTGAGGTGGTAGCCGTGTCCGCGATATAATGGAACGGTGAGTTATCCGTGACCCGCGATTTAATGGGGCGGTGTAGTGGTACCACATGCATGGGTGTGTTGCATTACTCGAATATAACATGAATGGATGATTTTTCCAATGCTATATTTGATTGTTTGTATGCACGTATGATTGATAAATGGTTGATGATGTTTGATGAATATTTGCAAATATGAAAGGCAATATGTCATAGATATATGAATTGTAAAGGTTTTGTAAACTATGAAATATGCTGATTATTGGGTGATGCTTATGATTTCGTGAATTGATTGTTATGAATGTATAACCAAATGTATATTCGAGAAGCTCACCCTTACTGTTGAATATTTCAGATTGAGGAGCTTCGCTCAGGTGCTTGGCGAAGGCTTATCGTGTCTAGTTTAGTTTCGTTTCAGTATGTCCGGGTCATGCTCTGATAGTTGTAACTCCGGGAACGTTTGGTTGTCGAGCTGCTTTAGTCAGACTCGTTTATTTTTTTTATTTGTTATGATATAATGTTGACTTTCCAGGTGTTAACCCCTGATGACTTGGAAATTATTATAACATTTGATTTTATTAAATAAATTATTCCGCTGTGTAGACATGTACGAGTTACCACTAAAATTATGCATGACAGGAATTTATTTTATTAAAAGAGAATTGTAGCATTCCTCGATTATTACATGTACTCTGAGTTTATAACATTCCTCGACTATTGTAACACCCTCTAAAACCCCGCATATAATTTTCGCAAATATTAAAAATTATAAACTCAGAGTACATGTAATAATCGAGGAATGCTACAATTCTCTTTTAATAAAATAAATTCCTGTCATGCATAATTTTAGTGGTAACTCGTACATGTCTACACAGCGGAATAATTTATTTAATAAAATCAAATGTTATAATAATTTCCAAGTCATCAGGGGTTAACACCTGGAAAGTCAACATTATATCATAACAAATAAAAAAAATAAACGAGTCTGACTAAAGCAGCTCGACAACCAAACGTTCCCGGAGTTACAACTATCAGAGCATGACCCGGACATACTGAAACGAAACTAAACTAGACACGATAAGCCTTCGCCAAGCACCTGAGCGAAGCTCCTCAATCTGAAATATTCAACAGTAAGGGTGAGCTTCTCGAATATACATTTGGTTATACATTCATAACAATCAATTCACGAAATCATAAGCATCACCCAATAATCAGCATATTTCATAGTTTACAAAACCTTTACAATTCATATATCTATGACATATTGCCTTTCATATTTGCAAATATTCATCAAACATCATCAACCATTTATCAATCATACGTGCATACAAACAATCAAATATAGCATTGGAAAAATCATCCATTCATGTTATATTCGAGTAATGCAACACACCCATGCATGTGGTACCACTACACCGCCCCATTAAATCGCGGGTCACGGATAACTCACCGTTCCATTATATCGCGGACACGGCTACCACCTCAACGTTCCATTAAATCGCGGACACGTATATTGGCCACCATGTTAATTCCACACAATGGGAATTAACAAATGCAACATGATATGTAAGTATGTAACACTCAGCATACTATGAACATCGATCAACATATCATGCACATCAACAATATCAAACATAACATGATATGAATAGCATGTAATCACTCAGCATACTATTTAAACATCAATCATATCAAGTTACGAATAGCATGTAATCACTCAGCATACTATTCAAACATCAACCAATCACATCAATTATATCATAATTCATGCTCGATACATATCTAAAAGCATGGCAATAAAAATCCGACATCAAAACACTGAAATCAAAAATTCAGAAAATCAACACAGCAGAGCAACACGGGCACCCGTGTTGTGCAACACGGCCCGTGTTGTGCAGCACGTCCAGAAAAACGAACATTTAATTTTTATCAGTACAGGGGCTCTGACACGGGTACCCGTGTTGTCAAGAAACTGGGGCAATAAGAACTGTCTAAGCGATCTGGCTGCTCTGTCAACCAAGGTACCAAAGTAGGTTCAGTTGAAGAACATGATCAAGACACCTTCACTCCCTGCAGAGTAAGACAAGATTCAGCAACACTCTCCCCCGAGCAGAGTTGGTCTCCAATCAGCCCCGAAAAGGCACAGTATCTCCAGTAAGTCAGCGATACTCTCCCCAAGCAGAGTTAGTCTACTGTCAGCCTTAAGGAAGTTGGGTATCCCCAGAAAATCTCAACATTCCCCAGCGGAGTACAGATGTTCCTAAGCAAGCATCCCCGACAGTCTTAATATAAGACTGTTCCCCGACGGAATACCAGACACCCCAGTGGAGCCATTCCCCAGTACAGTTCAAAAGTTTCCCCAGGAAAGTTGAATCAATCTCCCCAGTAGATTCTGGAAGCTTATCCCCTGCAGAGTACGAACGCATCTCCCCGGCTTTATTCAAAGGTTATTCCCCACCAGAGCTTATAACTGGGTTATCCTCAGCCAATTACCACGGAAAGATCGTCCTCGGCGAAGTTCTTCCTACCCCCCAGCGGAGTTCATCAATTCCCTCAACAAAGCTTATCAACAGGAATCCCCAGCGGAGTTCTCATCAAAACCTCAGCGAAGTATCTCTTCCCACAGAGTAATTCCCCGCAGAGTAATCTCTCCAACAAGTTTATTCCCCAATGGAGTCATCTTCTCCTACCGGTTTATTCTTGCAACCGTCATCCCCAGCAGAAACGAAGAACTCTACTCTTCGACATCAACCCAGGATTCAACTTCCCGGCATTCGTCAAGGATTTATTTTCCTAGACGAAAATACATTCATAAACATATCACATTTCATACATCCTGCTCACATACATCACAATATACATATAACACAATCTCATTTATTTTGAGAACATCATGACACCATACATTTCATACATCATGACATTGCATACAACTGACGTTTTGCCTTTTCAGGAAAAAGGTCAATCCAAAGATAATTACTATCAACTGTCGCAATTCCAGATTCGATTCTTGTATCCAGCCAGGGCATATCTGTGAGTAGATTCGATTCCTGTATCCAGCCAGGGCATATCTGCATGAAGAGTTTAGAGATTCGATTCCTGTATCCAGCCAGGGCATATCTGTAGACGACAAATTCCAGATTCGATTCCTGTATCTAGCCAGGGCATATCTGAAGAGTTTGAAGATTTGATACCTGTATCCAGCCAGGGCATATCTGTAGATGACTAATTCCAGATTCGATTCCTGTATCTAGCCAGGGCATATCTGAAGAGTTTGAAGATTCGATACCTGTATCCAGCCAGGGCATATCTGTAGATGACTAATTCCAGATTCGATTCCTGTATCTAGCTAGGGCATATCTGAAGAGTTTGAAGATTCGATACCTGTATCCAGCCAGGGCATATCTGTAGATGACTAATTCCAGATTCGATTCCTGTATCTAGCTAGGGCATATCTGAAGAGTTTGAAGATTCGATACCTGTATCCAGCCAGGGCATATCTGTAGATGACTAATTCCATATTCGATTCCTGTATCTAGCCAGGGCATATCTGAAGAGTTTGAAGATTCGATACCTGTATCCAGCCAGGGCATATCTGTAGATGACTAATTCCAGATTCGATTCATGTATCTAGCCAGGGCATATCTGAAGAGTTTGAAGATTCGATACCTGTATCCAGCCAGGGCATATCTGTAGATGACTAATTCCAGATTCGATTCCTGTATCTAGCCAGGGCATATCTGAAGAGGTTGAAGATTTGATACCTGTATCCAGCCATGGCATATCTGTAGATGACTAATTCCAGATTCGATTCATGTATCTAGCCAGGGCATATCTGAAGAGTTTGAAGATTCGATACCTGTATCCAGCCAGGGCATATCTGTAGATGACTAATTCCAGATTCGATTCCTGTATCTAGCCAGGGCATATCTGAAGAGTTTGAAGATTCGATACCTGTATCCAGCCAGGGCATATCTGTAATGACTAATTCCAGATTCGATTCCTGTATCTAGCCAGGGCATATCTGAAGAGTTTGAACATTCGATACCTTTATCCAGCTAGGGCATATCTGTAGATGACTAATTCCATATTCGATTCTTGTATCTAGCCAGGGCATATCTGAAGAGTTTGAAGATTCGATTCCTGTATCCAGCCAGGGCATATCTGTAGACGGAGAATTCCAGATTCGATTCCTGTATCTAGCCAGGGCATATCTGTGAGTAACTGATTGTAGATTCGATACCTGTATCCAGCCAGGGCACATCTGCATGAAGAGTTTAGAGATTCGATTCCTGTATCCAGCCAGGGCACGTCTGTAAGCAACCTTTTGAAGTTCCGTATTTGATTCCTGTATCTAGCCAGGGCACATCTGTGAGCAACTGATTGTAGATTCAACACATGTATCCAACCAGGGCATATCTACCTGAAGAGATTGAAGGTCAACACCTGTAACAGGCCAGGAAACCATCTTCCTTTCTCAAAATACGCAAGTTCTCGCTAAGGAATCTCTTACGCGATCGACACCTCCCGATGGCATCTTTAAGCCCATCTCCACAACTATCCATCACATTTCCAAATGGCATCTGTAAGCCCATTCCCGACAAAGTTCTGTCACATCTCCAGATGGCATCTATAAGCCCATCCCCCTATCCACCATCTCTCCAAATGGCATCTGTAAGCCCATTCCCACTGTCACATTGCTGATATTCTATTATGTGAGTGCAAATTTCTGGGCACTCTAGTGTTCAATCATCTTCCACCCTCGGATCACGAAAGGCACACAAGCCAATCTACATTCTCAGGTCTAAGAAGATTGAACAGGGGCAACTGTTGCACCCCAAAATTTGCCCTCTCATGTTTTCCAAAGTCTTCCCCCTGCCTGGTTGAATACAAACTCTTGCCTAAGGAAAAAGAAGATTTTTGAGTGGTACTTCAAATACCTTTCGATTGGCATTCTGAAGGAGTATTTCGATTGGCATTATGGACAAGAATTCGATTGGAATTATGTCAAGGCAATGTCGACAGGCATGTCAACCATGTCCTTCATTTGGCATGAACAACACCTTTTGATTGGCCTGTTAGCAGAGCATTTCGATTGGAATCCTTCGATTGATATTTGGGCCAGGCCCATTCGAAGGGTACGCAGGGAGTCTATTCGAAAGAGGCAAATCAGGACTAATCGAAGAGCATGGCCTGAAAGCACTCGAAATCCAAGTGTCCAGGTTCATTCAAGGGACACGAATGTTTCAAAAAAGGAAATGATTTAATGTGTTTGATTTTTGTCCAGAGCGTTAAAGGCCTATTTTAATGGTTGTCCCTTGCCATTTTCGTGCACTCCCACACTCCTATAAATAGGAGGCCAGTGACACATTACAACAGACACAAAAAAAAATTACACGAAAAATCACACGAAAATCATAGAACGAAAATTATACACACTTCTTCAAAAAATCTGCAGGAGAACAAAACATTGGAGAGACGCTGCCCAGAATTTTCCAAGCCAAAGCAGTCCCTCAGATCGAAGGTGCCTACGCCCAGAAGCCCTCAAATCAAAAGTGCCTACATCCAGGAAGTGCCCAGATCAGAAGTGCCTGCACCCAGAAGTGCCCAGATCGAAAGTGCCTGCGCCCAGAAATCCCATATTGAAAGTGCTCCCATCCAGCCAGTGCCCAAATCGAAGACTCAATCTGCAGGTAAGAAAGGGTAAATTGTCCAACCTTACATTTGCGTAAACGCATTATTACTTGTTGTTACCTTTGACTTGCCATCTTAGACATGATCGAAAGGCCTGGGTTTGGCACCCAGGTCATATTTCTCGTGTGCTAACATTTGCTGTAGATTTAGCCTGAAGAGACCCCAACAAGTGCAGGATCGAAGGGCCTGGGATTCAATACCCAGGCCCTGCATTTTTGTTTCGCTCACATACTTTTGCAGGTATAACATCCCAGATCGAATGAGAGCCCTTCTCTGTATCGAACCCATTAGCATGCTGGATCGAAAGAGGCATCTCATCCCTGGATCGAAAGCCATGACCTCCATGATCGAAAGGAAATCCTCTTCCCTGGATCGAAGGCTACTCACGCCTTACTGTCTGGCCCAATCGAAAGGACCAGGACCCTCTTTGGACCGAAGCAGTCCATTCCCTCCCTGGGTTGAAACTCCTTTTTTCCCTAGATCAAAGGATCCCTCCTGCACTTTATTTTTTTGTTCTTATTCTCATAGACTTCTTTTTATCTTTTAATTAACATTAAAATAAAAAAAACCACAAAAAAAACATTAGGTTAGTTTTTTTATTCAAATTAATTTTGTAAATAAATTAATTAATTATTTTAACTTCATTTTATCAATTTAAAATAGACTAGGCTTAGGAGTATTTAATTCAAATATCTTCTTAATCAAAAACAACAAAAAGAGTTCTTATTCTTAGGATTTTTTTTTTAGATTCACGCGCGTTTATTTTACTGGGATGTAATAGCTTAAACTAAGACCTTCTTTTACTTTACTGTTTTTATTTCCCCCAATATTTTTGGACATGTAAATAATCCCCCTCCCCGAAAGCCTTGTAATAGCGTAGGATTTACAATTCCCACACTTTAAATTCCTGTACATATATTAACTGCTTAGATGTATGCTAACTAGGATTGTATGACAAGATTAACTCTTAAACTTAAAAATCAACAATAGCTCACCATGACATGCAAGAGTAAAATAACTGAAAATTGACACACTTGCACATGCCACTCTTAGGGTACACCTCACTTGGTTTCCTCAAACGTGGTCATTAAGTATATGATGTTTTAGAGGTCGTCCTTTGTCCCAAGATCATAAGTTGCCTCGGAATGGTCGCCTCGATAAAAATGATCTAAGACATTAGGATTACCACTAAAACGTCCTAACGTTGCTTTAGTGACCACATGTCCCTAATAATCGAATTGACCCGAATAACTCCAACGACGGTGCTACCTACTTCTCAATGGTGGGATAGCACTATCTAAAGGACTCTTACACAACTTAATTCCTTAGAGTAGGTATATTCTCATGGGTACTTTCTCTTTCAAACAAACAAAAACATCTTTTCGCACTCACACTTTCTAAAAGTTTTCAAACAAATTTTTCATACACTCTTGAGGACAGACACAAGAGTTACTTAGAAATTTTCAAACGAAACTTTTTCAAAACCCACTCACACTTGAAAAGCAAACAAATTTTGAAAACATAAGAGCAAGTACCTAAGAGCCCATGGATAGAAAGGGTGCTAACACCTTCCCTTTCTATAAATCTACCTCCTGAACCGAGAAACATTCTCAAAGAAGGAATTTTGCTGTGCTTTTGTCCTTTCCATGTTGGAGAACATAAAAGACGATGGCGACTCTTGCTTACCGCGACATTTCACGAACCAGCTAAAAAAAACAGTCAGTTCTATTTCCACCGATCACACATGTCATGAAACAAAGCTACCATGGCGCGCTGATAGGTTGCCCCAACATTCTTCCGTCTGAATGGCATCACTTTGTAGCAGAATGTGCCCCATTGTGTGACAAATGTAGTTTTCTTCATGTCCTCAGGTTCCATTTTGATTTGGTTATAACCCGAGAATCCATCCATGAAGGAAAACACTTTGTGTTGTGCTGTATTATCAACCAGGATATCTATGTGGGGGAGTGGAAAATCATCTTTAGGGCTGGCCCTATTCAAATCTTTATAGTCCACGAAAATTCGTACTTTGCCATCCTTTTTAGGCACGGGAACAATGTTGGAAACCCATTGGGGATAGGAAGTGACAGCCAAGAATCCAGCATTGAATTGTTTCATGACTTCCACTTTGATCTTCTCTGACATGTCAGGTCTCATGCGGAAGACTTTTTGTTTTACTGGTGGACAGTCTTCTCTTGTAGGGAGACGATGTACCACAATGTCTATATCGAGTCCCGGCATGTCTTCATATGACCAGGCAAAGATCTCAACATAATCATGTAATAGCTGAATCAGACGCTCCTTGACACTGGGATCCAGATTGGCACCCACCTTGATCTCTTTTATATCCTCCTTGGTACCCAAGTTGATTGTATCCACCAGTTCCTCATGAGGCTGAATAGCTCTTTCCTCTTGTTGTAGTAGTCTAGCCAATTCCCCTAGTACTTCACAATCTTCCTCACCTTCGTCTTCGGCTTGGTAGATTAGATCCTCAGAGTCACAAAAGGCCATAGCAGTATCGTTACCCATGGGATCCAGAATGGAGGGGTACCTGCATTTGTGAGTGTGGGTGTGTGTAAGGGTATAGCCATCCTTAAAAATAAAATGTAAAATAAATAAAAAATGAGCACAAAAGTTTGTATGTGAAAAACGTTCATGATTCATTGAATGTCATATGAAGATGAAATAAAAACCCTTACAAATGGACCATTGTGCCTCGGGCAAGACACAAGGTTTTAAATGTGCGAATTATTTGTGAATATTACGAGTCCAACAGAAATGTAAAAGATAAATTACTGAGGGATGAAAGTTATTGGGACAAAGTCTCTGGCTTCCCAATTGCGAAATCCTCCGTTGATAGTAGGAAATATCCAATCCTCCAAGCTGCAATCCTCCTCACCATCTTCCACTGCATTGACCTCTCGGTTTCTAATCTTCAGGGGTGGCCCTCCAGCATGGGCACAACGCACAACCTTCTGAGCACTTGAAGTAAACCCTAAGCCAAACTTGTCAGATTTATACGGAATATCCAGAAGTTTCCCCCAGATGGTGCATCCACCCTCCTCTACTACTGCGTTGGCGTCCTTCAGAGATGACATCCGGAGCATGGGTCTTATGATTTTGGGAATCTGGGACGTAGTCTTGGTTACTGATACCTCTTGAGAGACTTCTTCGAAATGTTGAAAAGGAGTTTCAATGAACTCGCCGTCCAATTCTACATACCAGAAAGAATTGAGGTGGATAATCATATATTCTTCCTCTCCGTGGACAGTGATAATCTTTCCATGGACTGGGTATTTCAGCATCTGGTGCAGTGTGGAGGTGACAGCATCGGCATTATGGATCCAGTGCCGTCCTAGCAGACAGGAGTAAGAGGGGCAGATGTCCATTACATAGAAAGTTGAGTTGAAAGTTTGAGTCCCAACCTTTATGGGGATGTCCACCTCCCCGTGAACCATCCTCTTTGAGCCATTAAATGCTCTTACGACTATGTTACTGGGTTTCAACGTCAGTCCTTTGTAGTCTAATCTGTCGAGAGTTTTCTTCGGTAAAACATTCAAAGATGAGTCAGTGTCCACCAAGACATGGGCCAGAGTTGTTCCTCTACATTTCATAGAGACATGCAATGCCTCATTGTGCTTTCTTCCCCTTGGTGTCAGATCAGCATCAGAGAAACCTAGGCCGTTATCAGCTGTCAAGCTGGCCACACAATCTTGAAATTGGTCAGTAGACGTCTCTTGAGGCACATGAGCTGTCTTCAAAAACTTCACCAGGGCTTTCACATGTGCCCCGGAGCACAGTAACAATGCCAGCATGGAGATCTTGGAGGGAGTTTACCCCAACTGTTCAACTACGTCGTAGTCGCTCTTCTTTATTATTCTCAGGATCTCCTCCATTTCCTTCTTGGAGGTTTCGGGGATAGTCGGTGGTTGAGCCTTCGTCCGGACAGACTCTTCTTGAATACTTTTTCCTCGAGTTTCAGCAGTATAAGTGTTGGTAGGGATAACAGCAGGGGTGGTGTCGTCTTTGTTAATAGGAGCACTTGTAGATATGATTATTGATACAGAGGTAAGCTTTGGAGCAATCGCGGGTCCAAAAACTTCCTTTGGAGGGGCAATTTCTAGAGAGAAGATTCTACCGCTACGGGTAATCTTACTGGTTCCAACAATATTGCCGATGTCTGAGTCTTCTTCTTCGGAGCTTATCTCTTCGGCGGCCAGCCCATCTTGTTTGATACCATGGTAGTAGATGTCTCCACCGTAATTCCACGGTACTGTTTTGTCTGATTCATACGGGACCGGCCCGGGAATTGTGATTATAAGAGGAGTATTTTTTGGAACCGATGTAATCCTAACGGGTCTTTTGGGGACCCTGGAAGGATTGGCGGAGATGGTTATGATTGAAACGTCTTTAACAGGAACATGTGAAATAGGAGCACTTCCAAACAGAATCTCTTGGTTGTCTATCAAGCGTTGAATGCATGTCTTCAACAAAGGGCAAACAGTTGGTGAGGATAAACAAAGATGGCAGTCTTCATTACAACCCGGGAATACACCAACTTTCAATAAGTTTATCTTAATGATTGGGAGTGGAGTTAAGAGTTCATCAACTGTGGTAGCGAACAAATCTTCTTCGATAACATTGGTGTTATGACCATGCCTAGGAATAGGAGCAGAAATGACGTTTGGCTTCTCAGGTGCATCAAACTCAATCTCTTTTGCATCAATAAGGTCTTGAATTTTGTTTTCAAGGGCCCAACAGTTGTTAGTGTCGTGACCCAGACTTTTGGAATGATATGTGCATCTAGCATTTGGGTGATAAGGAGGGGACGCAGTGTTGGGGTTCTTTGGAGCTTCCTTCAGAGTTGTCAAATTAGATTTCATAAGATATGGTAAAACCTGACCTAGAGTCATATTAATTCTGGTGAATTGCCGGACTGGCCTTTTCACCCTTGGTTGGTTATTTCTTGGTTGATCAGATGTAGGCTTTAGAATCATGACAGCTCCAACCATTGGTCGGCGTTCAGCTCTCCTTTGGTTCCTTTGTGGATAAACAGCAGATACCTTCTTCTTCCCAGTGAAAGGCTTTCTCACAATTATAGAGGCAGATGAATCCTTTTGAATTTTTTCCACTTTTTATGCCATCTTCCACCCTCTCCCCGGTTAGTATTAACTCAATAAATCCTGCAGATGAGCTTCCAATTAGATGGTTGAAGAAAGGGCCCGATAGAGTGCCTAAGAACATTTCCACCAACTCCCTTTCAGACAGAGGGGGTTGCACTCTCCCAGTTAGATCTCTCCACTTCTACGCGTAATCCTTGAAACCTTCATTGGAAGCCATGACCATACTCTGAAGTTGAGTACAGGTAGGCGCCAAATCAGCATTATACTAGTATTGCTTATAGAAAGTTGCGGCAAGGTCTTGCCAGTTATGGACGTCGGCCCTTTCCAATTGGTAAAACCAATCGAGTTGTGTTCCAGATAAGCTATCTTAGAAAAAAATACACCCACAGGTCTTTATCAGCGGAGTGTGGCTGAATCTTTCTCACATATGATCGGAGGTGCATCTTAGGACATGACGCCCCATCATATTTTGCAAACAACGACACTTTGAACTTTGGTGGGATCACAATTCCCATCACTAGTCCCAATTCTTCAAAGTTTAGACCTGGCACCTTTTGTATTTCCATAGCGCTTAAACGCTCTTCAAGATGTCTGTACTTATCATCTGCTGGAGGATATTGTTCCTCGGAGCAGTCTTCCTCTTATTCCTCCTCTTCGGATTCTGACGGAACCGCTGTTTCTTTTCCTTTCCCTTCTCCTTCCCCGGAAGTGGTTGCAAAATTCAAGGTTCTTCTAGTCTGTCCCTGAAACCTTCTCCCCATGTTCAAAACCCCAATGGCCTTCTTTGTTTTCTTCTTTCTTTCTTCATCTAACAGAGTCTTCAACTCTTCTTGCCCCTTGGCTAGGGTCATGAGTAACTGTTGAAACTGCGTGTTTTGAACTTGAAGATCTTTGACTGTCTGTTCGAGATCCATCTTACTGAAATAAACAGTAGAGAGATGAGGAAACTCGTTGCAAAAGACTTTTTTATGTTCTGATGAATGATATGTGCATATGTAATGTTTTCAAGGATTTTTAAAAGATTCAAGTTCGTTTTAGACCAAAAGAAACACACGTTATATTAATAAGATAGAGTTTGAGTACATCAATGCCCCTTGGGCAAAATAATACAAAACTCTAAGATAAAAAAGTAGTGCGCATCCTCTTTGGTGCAATGTAGGCATTTAGAGTTTTCTCCTCATGAATGAGCCTAGTGAGCTCCAAAACCTTCTTCTCGCTTGCGTAGAATTGGGCTTCGAAAGTATCTCTCTCTATTTTGAGATGTATCCAATCCCTTTGTAGGTCTTCAAGATATATGGGCATGTCAGGATGTAGGATATTGTATGGAACTTCTCCTTCCTTAACAGGCTCAATGATCACCGGGAGAATGGAAGGATAAGGCATCATAAGACTTTGAGCGCGGTTTCGTACCCACTTGAGGTAAGGCTCAAGAGGGATGGAATTCTTGTGTCCCAAAGTCTTGCTATCCACCTTGTTTAGCATCCTCCAATCTCGGATGAATCTCTGGCGAAGACCTTGATTGTTATTGTCGTAGTCGAATACTAAGCCTTGAATCAGCATCTCATGAGGGTCATCCCTTCGGGCATAACTAAACTGTCTTAGAGCTAAGCATGGGTTGTAGGTGATGCCTCCCCTAATGCCAAGTAGAGGGACATTAGGGAATTCCCCACAACGGTCAATAATGATAACATTCTCTTTGGATCGAGAGCACCAATGAATATCTGAATGTTTGAGCGTCATTAACCTTTGTGGCTACCTCAAACCTTGCTCATTCTTTAAGACTGATTGGGGAAGATGAGAAATAAACCATCTTTCCAGGAGAGGAGTGAAACACATAAGGACACCTTTTTTCCTCATTGTGCGAGTGTGAAAAGAGTGCAGGATATCCCCTAGCAATGTAGGCACCAGATTGCGTGACATGAAGATTTTGACGGAACTTACATCTATGAGTTGGTCAGGATTGGGAAACAAGACCATCTCTTAGATAAGAAGAGCCACAATTTCCTCAAAAGCTTTCAAGTCTAAGGGATTCGAACATCTTTGGGCTTTCTCCAACAGGAACTTTGCTAAGAAGCCTTTGACACCACTTTTAGTTTCCCAATGAGTTGTGACATTAGATGAGTGCAAGTGCAGGGCTTGAGCAATCTCTTCTGGCTTTGGGTCTCTTTCCGTACCGTTGAAAGGTAGTTGATTGAGAATTGGAATCCTCAAGAGTTGGTAGAATTCTTCCAAAGTAGGCACAAGCTGATAGTCGGGAAATGTGAAGCAATGGTGCAAAGGATCAAAGAACTGGAAAAGCACCTTCATCATATCCTCCTCTGTGTTGGAGGTGACCAAGTTGAGTAGACGACCATGCCTCTCGGTGAATGAAGAGTTCTCAGGGATCCTTGAAGCTAGCTCCTTAAGTTGTGGAGGAATTCTTACAAGGTTGATTTAGATAGTTTTCCTGCAAAGTGAATCCATATCCTACAAAACAAGAACAAAGATGAATCTCCAAAATCCTTGAAATGGTTAGTGGATGTATATGATGCTCATGATGTCCATGATGTTATGCACAAGTATGTATATACAAGCAAAGCAAACAAGTTCTTAGTTTAGGCTTGCATGGGGTTTTATAGGTAAGTACCCTCTTGAAGTTTAGTTGGCTCAACCTGTCCTAATAATAGTAATCGGGTTCTAAGGAGCTCAATATCACCGGATTATTTCCTTGGTCATTGTTTCAGCTTAAGCCTCTTTAATGGCGACCGAAATATCCCAAGAAACCAACCCTCAATGAGTGTAGTATCGAGTATCTACCAACTTCGGACTGCACCAAAGTCGGTCATCTCACTACATCCTAAAGGCCAAGTTGGTCAAGTAAAGGGTTCTAGAAGTTCATTAGTGCTTCATGACATCACTCAGCGGCCCCGTATTCTCTTTTTTTGATTCAAAGGCTACCGGTACCCACAAATATGTCACACTAACATAGCTATTGCTTAGACCATGTCGGTATATCCCGCACAGTTTCCACAATGTATTGCTATTTAGCTATAATGTTTCCCAAATCCGGGTAGAGGATTCAAACCCAAACAATGAACCATAATGTAAAGAAAACAAGTCAAACAATATAAGCAAATAAATGTGATCTAACCCTAAGGTAACCCCACTTTTATTATTATTCCCCAGCAGAGTCGCCAGTTTTGTGATATGGTGGGAGAACTGACTTGAGAGTTTTGCGTTTTATCGCAAATGTTGCGGTTAGCCAGAGTCGCCACCGACTTTTCTTTTATCCAAAAGGAAAGGTGAAAAAGCACAGGAAAGACCTTTGAGATGTTTTCTTGAGTTCGGGGGGTAGATTATGAAAAGGGAAGGTATTAGCACCCTTTTCATCCATGGTTTTCCATGGGCTCTTAGTTACTTTCTAGATTACTTGCTTTTGTTTGAAATTATGCTTTGTGTGGTTTTGAAAGTATTTTGTAAAAGAGGCCATTCGTTTAGGAAATATTTGTAATGATTCTCGTTCGTAAGAATGTATACAAAGATGTTTGTCTTTTTGAAAATGTTTCGATGTTTGTAAAACGTTTGGAAATGTGTGTGTTTGTTTTTGAAAATAGTAAGGATAGTTGTTTGGAAACAGAACAAGTAACTAGGAGCGAAACTACCTACTCAAAAGGTCTTAGATGTGCTTTTCCTCCTCCTTTAGAGGTTGCTATCTATTGTACCCCAAAATTTTCCCTCCCATATTTCTCAAAACATTTCAAGAAAGATCCTCAAGTTGCTCAAGGAAGTCCAAGGGTTGACCAGACAAGCTCTCTCCTAAGGCAGTCTACCTCAAATTAAGGTTTCATGTTGCATCAAGATACTTGAGTCCAAGGGATCCCAAATGCTCACCATTTTCCTAATATGTTCTCAATATCATCCATGTCAAGTTTCAAGCCTTGCAGAGGAAATTTGCTCAGTCAATTGCTCAAAGGCCTAAAAATCGACTTTGTTAGGGCAAAAGTCAACTGTGACCCACATACAGTGAAACTTCAAGATTTTTGGTCAACATACTCATTTTGAAGTATCATTCATCATTTGATCAAGGGTTGATCATGATTCATCAAGGATTGCTCATAATTCATCAAAACCCCAAAGTTGTAAATTAGGGTTTTGCAGGAAAAGTCAACTCAACTTTGACCAAGCATACCTTTCTCATACTTTATGAGAAATGACCAATCCAAATCTCATTTTGAAGAGGATGCAATTATCTACAATTCATCTTCATCTCCCAAGTTCAAAATATGCACTCACAAGAAGTTATGAATTTAGACATTATAGGTCATTTTGAAAAGTCAACAAAAACACCTTTTTTGTCAAAGCTTCATACATGAACATGGAAGACTCAATTTAGATGAGACCAAAAGGGTTGCTTAGAGGACATCTCAAAATTTCTAAAAAGTTCAATAAAACCTTCAAAGAGTCAAAATTGAGGAAGTTATGCATTGGTGAAGATGACCTTTTTTGCAAAATTGCCAAAAGTTAAAAGTGCCTCAAATTGCAATTTTAGTCAAATGGGCCTAACTTTTTGCACTTGTTTTGAGTTGGTAGAATGGTCCAAGAGACCTAGATATTTCCACTTGTCTTTATCTTATTTTTGCTATTTATTTTGATTTTTTATTATAATTAAATCAAATTAAATCAAAACAAATCATGAAAAATCCAAGTCATTCAAACTTCAAGATCTTGTGCACATTTCAGGTCCCATATACAGCTAGCAAGTGAATCAATTCGTGCAAGGCTTAGGTGGGCACAAAAGGATTTATTTTGGCCTATTTTGGAAGGAATTTTATGGAAATCAAATCAAGATCACAAATCATAATTGGTAAAGATTGAGATCATATTTGTAAACCTAATTCATCCCTTGGTATATAGTGAACAATTGCAGCCAGAAACAACAGGCTTTAGAGGCGAGTAGAAAGAGAACCAAACTTGAAAAAACTCAAAGAAAGTGATAATCTTATTTTTCACTTATAGACATTTTCAAGACTCATAAGCCATTCCATTCACTTCCTGGGATTGCAAGGAAGCCATAGCAATCAGAAACAAGGACCCTCGCGCGCTAGAACTCACTGTAAGTGGTCCACGGTTGGCCATTATTTTCATAATCGAATCTTGTCATTCTTGCATATTTATCATGTTTCAATAGCATATTCTGAATCCCTAACATGTTTGCAAGCTTGTGGTGGTAATCAATTGCATTTTTATTGGCTATATCAGAATCCAGCATTGCTAGGGTTCTTGGTCTTGTTTTACGGTCTTTATACACATGTAAAATTGGGCCACAAGAAGGGCGCCATCATGCTCAGCAGGCGAAAACGATTCGATTCATGGCATTGGATTTTATTTATCGTGCCTGTATTTGATTTTGAGATATGCAGGGTTTGTAGTGATGGACATTTGTCTGTAGGTAAAGGTCATTAAACCTTTTAGCCACGGAGAGAGGACAGGGATGATGGCGTGGCATCACCCTACTCACCCATTTGAATTTATGCGCGGAATAATGTTTGTTTTGAATGTTTTTCATATTACTAATTATTATTATTTGATATACAACATAAGCGCGCAGCTCAGTTGGTGAAGAGGCATTGGAGAAAGCTACAGGACCTGGGTTCGAATCCCAAGTCCCCCCATATATTTCATGTTCTTTTTATTTGCATAATCAGGTATCCCACGCACCATGAAGACCACCATGTGCCCTCAAAGCTCAATCATTGGATCTCCAGGAAGCCAGATCTGAAGGCCATCATGTGATGATCCACCAAAGGCCTTGGTCAATGCACAACAGGGAATCTGGGCAAGTCAACGTGGATCAGCTTGTTTTGGGCCCAGAAGCTACTATTCACACCCTCCAAAATTGCTGATTGCAGGCCCATTTTCTATTTTCTTTTCCTTTTAGAATTTCTTTTATTTAATTTATTTAATTATTTTTACTAACATAAAAATTAATTCTTTTTATATAAAAAAATCATAAAAATAATTTTTCATCCAATTAGATTTAGGTTATTTTTTATCAAAAAAAAATTAATTTAATTAGTTTATGTAATTTTAGGGTAACTTTAATTCTTTTGTAAATAATTAAAACAAGTTAGAAATTAGGGTTTTTTTAAATTTAAATTCTATTTTATTTTTCTTAAAAATAACAGAATACAAAAATAGGTCATGTAATTTAATTTTATTCAATTTAATTTCATTAGTAATTAGGTTTTCTTAAAAATAATTAAAAACAACAAAAATACTTTTTCTTTCAATTAGGTTAGACGGAGTCAAAACCCTATTTCTCTCTCGTTCTCGACTCATCGCGCTTATTTATTTTTATAATATTGATGTAATTGCTCACAGGATGTAATAGATTAATTAGGTCTTTTTTCTTTTCATTTATCGTTTTTTTATGGGTTGTTTTTGGCTATGTTATTAATACCTGAAGCCTTGTAATAGCGTAACTTTACTTTCTGCACTTTAAATTCTTGCAAATATTAAACTGTTAGATGTATGGTATTAGGGTTGCATGACAAGAATGTATGTTAAATTTAAAACGATTAGCAGACCCTAAATGTGCAAAGATAATAACTTGAAATTGAATCACTCGCACATGCGCACTCCTAGGGTATACTCTCGCTTTGGTTGCCTTCGGTAAATGATCATTAAGTATAGGGTATTTTAGTGGTCGCTCTCTTGTCTAAACAGAGATCAAAGTCCCGTTCGGAAAAGTTTCCTCAGAATGGTTGCCTCAGATATGTTGCCTCGAATATTGATCTTAAGACATTAGGGTTATTACTAAGACATCCTAACATTGCTTTAGTGATCGTATGTCCCTTTTGAATTGACCCTTAAAACTCCAACGACGATGCTACCTGCTCACTAATAGTGGGATAACACTGTCTAATGGAAACAAGAATAGAAACATTCTCTTTTTCGAGTAGGTAGATTAGTTCTTAAGTACTTGCTCAAACAAAACAAACTTTTCCACACTTACACTCTTTTCAAACAAAGTTTTCAAAACGACTTCGGGACACTCTTGAAGACAAAAGCAAGGGTTAAATCGAAGTAAAACAAAAACTTTTCAAAACACACAAACACGGAAGCAATTTTAAAATGATGAGCAAGTACCTAAGAGCCCGTGGAAAACCACAGATATAAAGGGTGTTAATACCTTCCCTTTCTATAATCTACCCCCCGTACTCAAAATCTCGAAAAAGGGAATTTTTATGTGCTTTTTTCCTTTCATGTTGGATAAAATAAAAGTCGGTGGCGACTCTTGCTTACTGCGACATTTTGCAAACACAAATGCAAAATGCAAACCAGCATTTCAAACAGTCCGGTTCTGGCCACTGTATCACAGAATTGGCGATTCTGCTGGGGAATTAATAAGTGGGGTATACCTTAGGATATAGTTCATCATAAAATTGCTTCTCTTGTTTGATTTGATTGCTTTACTTTTGAGGGTTTTGTATTGGGAGTTACTATAGATCCTAACCCGGTTTTGGGGACACCTTTTAGGTAAGTAGCAATAAACTGTGAGGGAACTGTACGGCATAGACCGATACGGTTGAAGTAGTAGCTACATTGATGTGGCACATTGGTTGGTACCGGTATCCCTTGTGGAGAAACGAGGAGAATACGAGGCTGCTATATGGGTCGTTAAGCATCAACTGACCTTATAACCTATAATTGACCAACTTGGCCATATGAAGTAGTGAGATAGCCGGTCTCGGTATAAAGCTGGGAACTGGTTGATACTCGATGCTACACTCATTGAGACCATACTCTCGAGATAGTTCTGGCTGCAAGAAAAGATTGTGTGAGCTGAAACCATGACCGATGGAGGATGGTCAGTGATATTGAGAACCTCTAGAACCCGGTTACTATTATTAGGACAGGTTGAAACCAACTGAACTTCAAGAGGGTAATATCTAGACCCCATGCAAGCCTGAAACTTAAGGGCTCTTGTGTGACTTGTTCGCCTTTACCATGTCTGCTATCTGCTATACCTGTTGTGTGTTTTATCATGACATCATGCATCATAACATAGCATGCATACTTCATTAGACTAACCATTTCAAAGACCGAGGGGATTTATCTTTGTTCTGTTTTACAGATCATGGCTTCCATGCGCAGAAACACCATTCGAGTTAACTTTGTGCAAATACCTGCTCAACTCAAGGATTTGGCCTCGAGAGTTTCTGATACTTCTTCATTCATTAGAAGATATGGTCAGCTTCTTAGTTTAGTTACCTCCAGGTTTGATGAGAAAATGATGAGTGTGTTATTCCAGTTCTTCGATCTAATGCATCATTGTTTCACCTTCCCGGATTATCAGCTAGTTCCCACTTTAGAAGAGTTTTCTCATTTATTGGGTATATCCATCCTCGAGCAGATGCCCTTTACAGGTTTGGAAGAGACTCCTATGCCAGAAGACATTGCTTCAACTTTACACTTGAAAAAGGCTGATGTAGTGTCTAATTGGGAGACACGAAGCGGGGTTAAAGGTTTCTTGGCCAAGTTTCTGATGGATCAAGCTCAACAGTTATGGGATAACTTGGACTTTCAGGCTTTCGAAGACATTTTGGCTCTCCTCATCTACGACTTGGTTCTCTTCCCAAATCCAGATTCCTTCATAGATGTGAATGCGGTTAAGATCTTCCTGTCCCGCAATCCAGTGCCTACTCTCCTGGGTGATATCCTACATGCTCTCTATACTCGTACGACACATAGAAGAGGGACCCTCATGTGTTACATGCCGCTGTTGGCGAGGTGGTTTATTTCGCACCTCCCCAAATCTGTGTTGAAGAATGAGGAAGGGTTAGGATGGTCTTACAAGATAATGTCCCTTGCCCATACAAACATTCTTTGAAGTTCTAGGGATATGGAAGGTGTTGTTATCATTGATCGATGTGGGGAATACCCTAATGTCCCGTTGCTTGGAATTAGAGGGGGTATAACCTACAGTCCTTGCTTGGCTTTGCGACAGTTTGGTCACGCTCGGAGAGACGGTCCTCATGAGCTGCTTCTTACAGATATTGTCTTTAACTATAAGGAGGACGTTGACGAGCATCGCCGAAGGTTTATACGAGCCTGGGTCATGGTGAACAGGTATGACCCTCACGAGCTAGGACCAAAGACTTCTCTCCCTATGCAACCTTACCTCTAGTGGGTCCGAGCTCGAGCTCAGAAGCTTGGGATGCCTTATGAAGCTGTGCTTCCAGTGATTGTGGAGCATACTAATGAAGAAGGTGTTCCTTATACGGTCCTTTATCCTTACATGCCTACTGATCTGGGGGCATTGAAGAGATCCTGGATTCAGCTAAAGGAGGAGCGGGATACCTACAAGGAGAAGTATCATGAGAAAGAGAGGAAGATCTTGAAGCTCACGAGGAAACTTGAGAATGAAAGGACGATTAACGACTACGTCAGCCCAAAGGGAAAGCGGCCATGGAATTTTTGATTTTTTGTTGTTTTTCTGGTTTAGATTTGTTTTCAGTCTATTTCTTTTGTAATGCCTTAAAGGCATTGTTAAACATTTTACAAGTTTTAATCTAATAAAGTTTGTTTATTTATTGGTTTGCAAATTTAAATCTCCCAAAGTCTTTGAAATCATTTCATACGCATTCCATTATCATGCACCTCATTACAGGTTTCTCATCTTCTTTGCTGTTTATTTCAGCACAAAATGTCTTCTGAAATACCTACAGATCAAGCCATCAAATCTCTTCAGGCATAGAATGCCCAATTCCAAGAGTTGTTCTTGAACTTGGCTAAGGGGCAAGAGGATTTGAAGACTCTCATCCTAAAGGAGAAGAAGAAGAAGAAGAAGAAGAAGAAGAAGAAGAAGAAGAAGAAGAAGAAGAAGAAGGTGGTTCTTCTGAATATGGGTCACAGATTTGGGAATAGGTTGCAACATGAAGCTTATTTATCTCCTTCATCTAAAGGAGGAGAGAATCAAGAGGAATAAAAGGGCCCTAGTCATGAGGTCTCTAATAATGACACTGATTTTGATGAAGAACAGTATCCTCCTGCTGAGGATAAGTATAAGCAACTCGAAGACCGTCTGAGTGCAATGGAGATTCAGAAGATACATGGTTTGGACTTCGGAGATCTGGGACTAGCATCTGGGGTGGTGATCCCTCACAAGTTTAAGGCTCTAGTTTTTGCTAAATATGATGAGGTGTCCTGCCGAAAACTCCACCTCCGTTCTTATGTCAGAAAAATCCAACCCTATACTGCTGATAGAAATCTGTGGGTTCATTTATTTCAAGATAGTCTATCAGGGACTCAGCTTGAATTGTTTTATCAATTGGAAGGAGCTAATTTCCGCAACTGGGAGGACCTTCCTACTGCTTTTTACAAGCAATACCAGTATAACGCCGACCTTGATCCCACGCGTACTCAGCTTCAGGGTATGTCTATGGGTACAGGTGAAGGCTTTAAGGACTATGCTCAGAAATAGAGAGATCTGACTGGAAGAGTCCAACCCCCTCTGTCTGATAGGGAGTTGGTGGATATGTTTCTTGGGATTTTGTCTGGTCCATTTTTCAATCATTTGATTGGTAGTTCGTCATCAGGGTTTACTAAATTGATTTTTACTGGGGAGAGGGTAGAAGCTGGTATCAGAAGTGGCAAGATACAGAAAGGTGCTTCATCAAGTACAGAAAAGAAGCCTTTCAGGAAAGAAGCTAGTGCAGTTTATAGCTCGAGGAGCCAAAACCGACCTGAACGCCAGCAAGCAGTAAATGTGGTAGTAATATCAAGACCCACCGTCACCCCACAACGCAACAATCAACAAAGAGTAGAGAGGCCGCAAAGACAGTATACTCGGCTCAGTATGACCTTATCTCAAATTCTACCGCAATTATTGAAGACCAACCTGGTAACTCTGAGGGAAGCCCCTAAGAATACTAGCACCACATCTCTGTTGTATAACCCAAACTCCCGCTGCGCCTATCACTCTGATAGCCTAGGGCATGATACAAACAACTGTTGGGCCTTAAGGAATAAGGTGAAAGAATTGATTGAAGCTAAAGAAATCGAGTTTGGCGCTCCGGAAAAGCCCAACGTCATAATTGCTCCTATGCCCAAACATGATCAGGGAGTGAATGAAATTGAGGATGATAAAGAAGAGTTAGATATTGACAACTAGATTTACCCGACTACCGGCGGTGGATTGAGAAATTGGACGGCGAAAGACTTCGTTCCCGTCTCTTTTATTACACAGTAATAAACTTTTGTTTTAAGATTTGTAATAAACAGTTTAAAACGTTTTGGCCCGGTGCCTTGCCCGATGCACCTTGGCTTTGTTTATGAGGGCTTAATATTTGTCATTTTCATATATCATCAATAAAGCATTGGATGTTTTCTTGCATTACAAATTTTACGCTCCTTGTTTTTCTTTTCTATCTTGCACTTTCTCAAAACAGCTTTTGTCTTACACACACTCACATATCATAATGCAGATCCATATCCACTCTGGATTCCACTGATAATGACTCTGCTACTGCCAGTTATGACTTCGAAAATCCGATCAACCAAGTCGAGGACGAAGGTGAGGATGATTGCGAAGTGCCTGGGGAACTTGCTAGATTGTTACTACAAGAAGAGAGGGCCATACATCCCCATCAAGAACCAGTGGAATCAGCAAATTTGGGTACAGAAGAAGACAAGAAAGAGGTCAAGATCGGTGCAAATCTGGAGCCTAGCATCAAGCAACGGTTAATACAAATGTTGCATGACTATGTTGAGATCTTCGCTTGGTCTTATGAAGATATCCCTGGGTTGGATACTGATATTGTGGTACACCGCTTGCCAACTAAAGAAGATTGTCCTTCGGTAAAGTAGAAAGTTCGTCGTATATGCTCAGAGATGTCTGAGAAAATCAAAGCTGAGGTCATGAAACAGTTTGATGCCGGTTTTCTAGCAGTTACTTCTTACCCACAGTGGGTCGCCAACATTGTTCCAGTGCCCAAGAAAGATGGTTTGGTGCATATGTGTGTGGACTATAGGGATCTGAATAGGGAAAGCCCCAAGGATGATTTCCCACTACCTCACATCGATGTTCTGGTCGACAACACCGCGCAGCATAAGGTCTTCTCCTTTATGGATGGGTTTTCTGGTTACAATTAGATTAAGATGGCTCCCGAAGATATGGAAAAGACGACCTTCGTTACGAAGTGGGGTACCTTTTTCTACAAATTCATGTCGTTCAGATTGAAGAATGTCGGGGCAACGTATCAGCGCGCCATGGTTGCTTTTATCCACGACATGATTCACCATGAGATTGAGGTTTACGTTGATGACATGATCGCAAGGTCCCAAACTGAAGAAGAGCATCTTGACCATCTCCAAAAGCTATTTGACAGGTTGAAGATGTACAAGCTGAGGTTAAACCCGAACAAGTGCACCTTCGGGGTAAGATCTGGTAAGCTGCTGGGTTTCTTCGTTAGTGATAAAGGTATTCAAGTGTATCCTGCAAAGGTGAAGGCTATACAGGAAATTCCAGCTCCCCAAACGGAAAAAGAAGTCAAAGGCTTTTTGGGACGTCCGAATTACATTGCTCGATTCATTTCGCACCTGACTGCTACTTGTGAACCAATCTTCAAGTTGTTGAAGAAAGATCAAGTGGTAAGATGGAATGATGAATGTCAGGTCGCTCTCGAAAGGATCAAGGAATATCTCCAAGAGCCACCTATTCTGATGCCTCTAGTTTAAGGGAGACCTTTAATTTTATACTTGACAGTACTCAACAATTTAATGGGGTGCGTGCTGGGGCAGCATGACGAGTCTGGCCGAAAAGAGCATGCTATTTACTACCTTAGCAAAAAAGTTTACCGACGGTGAGACCCGATACTCACTGCTCGAGAAAACTTGCTGCACTTTGGCATAGGCTGCTCGCCGGCTGAGACAGTATATGCTGACTCACACTACCCTATTGATATCAAAGATGGACCCAATCAAGTATATCTTCGAAAAACCTGCCTTATCTGGAAGAATAGCAAGATGGAAGATGATCTTAACTGAGTATGATATCTAATACACAACCCAAAAAGCAATCAAGGGAAGTGTGTTGGCGGATCATTTGGTGCATCAGGCCATGGATGATTACCAGTCTATGAATTTTGAGTTTCCAGATGAGATCATCATGTTGGTGACTGACTATGAAAAACCTGGACCAGATGAAGGACCTGAGGAAGGATCCCGATGGTCTATGTATTTTGATGGAGCTTCAAACGCGTTGGGAAATGACACTGGTGTCGTGATCATATCTCCTGAAGGCTGTCATACTCCATTCACCGCCCGATTATGTTTTAACTGCACCAACAACATGGCGAAGTATGAAGCATGCATCATGGGTCTTCGAGCAGCTATTGACCTAAGGATTAAGTTCTTGAGTGTATTAGGAGATTCTGCTCTCGTGATCAGTCAGATCAAAGGCGAGTGGGATATGAAGCACCCAAATCTTATTCCTTACAAAGAGTATGTATTTACTTTGCTTCCGCACTTCGAGGAGATAACTTTTGAGAACTTCCCGAGAGAGGAGAATCAGTTAGCGGACACGCTAGCTACTATGTCTTCTATGTTCAAGGTCAGGTGGGACAATGAGGCTCCCCAGATTACCATTGAGAGGTTGGACGAACCTGCACATTGCTGTGACATTGAGATTGAAAAGGTAGCAGATAAACCCTGGTTCCACGAGATAAAGAAGTATCTTGAGGCTCAAGAGTACCTCGAGGGTGCATCTGTTAATGATAAAAAGTTTCTGAGGAGGTTCGCTGCAAAGTTCTTCATCAATAATGGCATTCTCTACAAGCGTAACCATGACTCAACCTTACTACGATGTGTGGATAAGAATGAGGCAGAAAAGATTATGGTAGAGTTACATGAAGGTACTTTCGGAACTCATTCCAGTGGACACACCATGGCAAAAAAGATCCTACGGGCGGGATACTATTGGTCTACTATGGAAGCCGAGTGTTATCAGCATTCTCGAACTTGTCATAAGTGCCAAATCTATGCTGATAAGGTGCATATACCTCCAGTTCCTCTGAACGTCTTGACAGCTCCTTGGCATTTTGCAATGTGGGGAATCGATATGATTGGTGAGATCAGACCTACTACATCTAACGGGCATTGTTTCATTCTGGTGGCTATTGATTACTTTACAAAGTGGGTTGAAGCAGCTTTCTTTGCTACAGTAACCAAGAACGTCGTGGCGCGGTTCATCTGGCATAATCTGATATGTCGATATGGTGTACTGGAGAGGATCATTACAGACAACGGTACAAATCTCAACAATACGATGATCACCGAGCTCTACAAATAGTTTAAGATACATCATCACAACTCTTTTCCTTACCGACCGAAGATGAATGGAGCTATTGAAGCGGCTAATAAGAACATCAAGAAGATTGTGCAGAAGATGACGGTGACATACAAAGATTGGCACGAGATGTTACCATTTTCTCTTCATGGGTACCGAACCTCAGCGCGGACTTCAACAGGGGCAACGCCCTACTATTTGGTGTATGGTATGGAGGCGGTCTTACCCATTGAAGTCCAAATACCCTCTCTTCGGATTATGAAGGATGCAGGTTTAAGCGAGGATGGTTGGATCCAGACTCGGCTTGATCAGCTGAACTTAATCGATGAAAAGAGACTTACTGCTATTTGTCATGGTCAGACGTATCAAAAGCGGATGATCAAGGCATTTAACAAGAAAGTCAGATGACAAGAGTATCAAGTTGGGGATCTGGTGATCAAACGCATCATATTGCCGCAAGGTGATCCCAGGGGAAAATGGACCCCTACGTACGAAGGGCCATTTGTGGTTAAGAACATTTTCTCAGGAGGAGCTATGTTTCTAACCACCATGAATGGTGACGACCTTCCTCACCCCGTCAATGCAGACATAGTGAAAAAATACTACGCATAATCAAAGACCCGCTAGGTTGACTGGCCTAGGCAAAAATAAGGGCTTCCCGGCTAACCAAAAGGGTTCGGGCAAAAATAAGGGATGAAAATGAAAAATATGTACACCCGGTAAGTCGAAAACCTGAAAAGGCGGCTTGGGCAAAAAAGGGTATCCCGGTGGACTGAAAACCCGAAAGGGTGGTCCAGGCAAAAATTAGGGATCAAAGCGTAACACTATGTCTCATTGGATCATCTTGCAACCAAACTTCGGTATCAACTATCAAGCTCGGATGGCACCGATCAATCTGATCTACCTTCAACTAAGTAGCAAAGTGATGATACGCTCAAAGATATAAAGGCAATAGCAAAGTGATGATACGCTCAAAGATATAAAGGAAATAGCAAAGTTGGAACCCAGTGGGATTGTTCACATAGCTGTTTTTCTTTGTTTTACAAAAATTGTATAAATTCTGTTTGTTCGGCGGCGTTCTCTTACTAGGACGTCAGCCTCTTGTACAAAAACGCCTATTTACAGGCCAACTTCAAAATCAATACAATTCGTTTTCACAAATAAATTTCAAATTGTTTTTCTTTTCCTGTTTTGTTTTGCAAGAACGTCCAATGGTTCATTTTTGATATATGCATTTGACAATAATTGTTGCTCATAAACATTTACATGCGAAACAAAAGACGATTACTCGTAATATCAGGAACAGGGGAAAATAAGAAATGTCTAAGCCTTACGATTACTTTGTCCACCAAGTATAGGGATAGACCTAGTTGGAGAATACGACTAAAGGTACATTAACTCCCCGCAGAGAAAAAGGTATCTAAGAGTGGTGATTCTCCCCAAGCAGAGTTTATCTATCATCAGCACTAGAAGATTATCCCCAGTGGAGTTTATTTCTTCCACAAGCAGAAACTCAACCCCCAACAGCTTTCATTATTTCCAGCAGTAGTAATTCATCCCCAGCCGAGGTTATTCCCCCAAATCAACAAATCCTCTAGTAGAGCATCTCTTCCCCACAGAGTTATTTTCTCGTCAGTTTATTCTCCAGCAGGATTATTCTCACAACCATCTTCGGTCATTATCCCCAGTGAGAACGAAGAGCTCAACTCCTTTTCTCCAGCAGAAATTCAAGATTTATTTCCCCAGCTAGAGATTGTCATAAAAACATTGCATATCCATACATCATGACATATGCATAAGCATCATACAACACAGACTCATTTATTTTGAGAACATCATTGCTTGATACATGTCATGCATTACATACGACTAATCCTTCACCTTTCAGGAAAATTACAAACGAATTCTCACAAATTTCAAGCTATGAAGTTTAGATCCGACCGGATAGTATCTTGATTTCTACAGCACATTGTGAAGCCCAGAGAACGACCAGATAACAGTATCAAACACTATGAAGCCTAGATTCGACCAGATAGTGGTTCATCTCTAAGCTATGAAGCCCGGATTCAACCGGATAATAGTTTAATCCCCAGCAAGCCGTGAAGCCCAGATTACGACCGGATAACAGCTCAGCAAGTTACTGTGAAGCCTAGATTACGACCAGATAGCAGTACAAGACACCATGAAGCCTGGATTCAACCAGATAGTGGTATATCATAAACACAAGTCGTGAAGCCCGGATTACGACCAGATAACAGCTCAGCAAGTTATTATGAAGCCTGGATTACGACCAGATAGCAATACAAGTTTTTGTGAAGCCTGGATTACAACCAGATAGCAGCCAAAGACACCGCGAAGCCTGGATTACGACCAGATAGTGGTATATCTTTAATACAAGTTATGAAGCCCGGATTCGACCAGATATTATCTTGATTTCTCCAAACACCATGAAGCCTGGATTCGACCAGATAATGGTATGAGACATCGTGAATCCTGGATTACGACCAGATAGCGATAAGAGACACTGAAGCCTAGATTACGACCAGATAACAGTGAGGGACACTATGAAGCTTGGATTACGACCAAATAGCAGTTTACTTGGCCAATTACTATGAAACCCGGATTCGACCAGATATTAGTAGGCCCAAAAGTCAAATGGAAAGCCCAGAGGCGACCGAATAACCACTTGATTTCTTCTGAAGCCTGGATTACGACCAGATAAGAAGTAAGGTATTGTGAAGCCTGGATTACGACTAGATAGCAGCACAGGACACCATGAAGCCTAGATTCGACCAGATAATGGTATAAAGCATCGTGAAGCCTGGATTATGAGCAGATAACGGTACAAGACACTGTGAAGCTTGGATTTCGACCAAATAGCAGTTTACCTGGACAAAAAACTAAGAATCCCAGAGTCGATCAGATATTAGTGTGCCCTAAGTTCAAGTTGAATCCCGGATGCGACCGGATAACAACTTAATTCCTTCTGAAGCCTGGATTACGACCAGATAAGAATCGAGAAATTATGAAGCCTGGATCACGACCAATATCAAGTTTAACCTCATCTCCCCAGTAAGTCACTATAAAGCCTGGATTACGACCATATAGCAGTCGGTCTTATCACTATAAAGCCTGGATTACGACCATATAGTAGTTCATTTACACCTCTTCGACTAAGAGACGATTCCCCAGTAGAATAATGGACGACTGAAGCTCCTAAAATTCTATTCCTCACAAGCAAATAATAGCATTCCCCAGCTTAGTCTTCCTCAACAACAGGTATACAGACTCTTGCTAAGGAATCTCTTATGCGATCGACACTCCTCCGGATGGCATCTTTAAGCCCATCTTCCGTCATCAATTCCAAAATGGAATTTGTAAGCCCATTCCCGACATCACAAGATAATTACCACTTCATGCGAGTGCAAATTTCTGGGCACTCTAGTGTTCAATCATCTTCCACCTTCGGATCACGAAAGGCAGAAAAGCCAATCTACATCCTCAGGTTTAAGAAGATTGAACAGGGGCAGCTGTTGTACCCCAAAATTTTCCCTCCCATATTTCTCAAAACATTTCAAGAAAGATCCTCAAGTTGCTCAAGGAAGTCAAAGGGTTGACCAAACAAGCTCTCTCCTAAGGCAGTCTACCTCAAATTAGGGTTTCATGTTGCATCAAGATACTTGAGGCCAAGGGATCCCAAATTCTCACCCTTTTCCTAATATGTTCTCAAGATCATCCATGTCAAGTTTCAAGCCTTGCAGAGGAAATTTGCTCAGTCAATTGCTCAAAGGCCTGGAAATCGACGGTGCTAGGGCAAAAGTCAACTATGGTCCACATACAGTCAAACTTCAAGATTTTTAGTCAACATCCTAATTTTGAAGTATAATTCATCATTTTATCAAGGGTTGATCATGATTCGTCAAGGATTTCTCACAATTCAACAAAACCCAAAAGTTGCTAAATTAGGGTTTTGCAGGAAAAGTCAACCCAAATTTGACCAAGCATAACTTTCTCATACTTTATATGAAATGACCCATCCAAAGCTCATTTTGAAGAGGATGAAATTATCTACAATTCATATTTAGCTCCCAAGTTCAAAATATGCACTCACAAGAAGTTATGAATTTAGACATTATAGGTCATTTTGAAAAGTCAACAAAAACACCTGTTTTGTCAAAGCTTCCTACATGAACATGGAAGACTCAATTGAGATGAATTGTAGAGGACATCTCAAGCTTTCTAAAAAGTCCTATAACACCTTCAAAGAGTCAAAATTGAGGAAGTTATGCATTGGTGAAGTTGACCTTTTTTGTAAAATTTCCAAAAGTCAAAAGTGCCTCAAATTGCAATTTTTGTCAAATGGGCCTAACTTTTTGCACTTGTTTTGAGATGGTAGCATGGTCTACGAGCCCTAGCTCTTTCCACTTGTCTTTATCTTATTTTTTCTATTTATTTTGATTTTTTATTATAATTAAATCAAATTCAATCAAAACAAATCATGAAAAAATCCAAGTCATTCAAACTTCAAGATCTTGTGCACATTTTAGGTCCCATATACAGCTAGCAAGTGAATCAATTCGTGCAAGGATTAGGTGGGCACAAAAATATTGATTTTGGCCTATTTTGGAAGGAATTTTATGGAAATCAAATCAAGATCACAAATCATAATTGGCAAAGATTGAGATCATATTTGTAAACCTAATTCATCCCTTGGTATATAATGAACAATTGCAGCCAGAAACAACAGGCTCTAGAGGCATGTAGAAAGAGAACCAAACTTGAAAAAACTCAAAGAAAGTGATAATATGATTTTGCACTTCCAGACGTTTTCAAGACTCATAAGCCATTCCATTCACTTCCTGGGATTGCAAGGAAGCCATAGAAATCAGAAACAAGGACCCCTCGCGCGCTAGAACTCACTGTAAGTGGTCCACGGTTGGCCATTATTTTCAGAATCGAATCTTGTCATTCTTTTCATATTACTAATTATTATTATTTGATATACAACATAAGCGCGCAGCTCAGTTGGTGAAGAGGCATTGGAGAAAGCTATAGGACCTGGGTTCGAATCCCAAGTCCTCCCATATATTTCATGTTCTTTTTATTTGCATAATCAGGTATCCCACGCACCATGAAGACCACCATGTGCCCTCAAAGCTCAATCATTGAATCTCCAAGAAGCTAGATCTGAAGGCCATCATGTGATGATCCACCAAAGGCCTTGGTCAATGCACAACAGGGAATCTGGGCAAGTCAACGTGGATCAGCTTGTTTTGGGCCCAAAAGCTACTATTCACACCCTCCAAAATTGCTGATTACAGGCCCATTTTCTATTTATTTTCCTTTTATAATTTCTTTTATTTTAATTTATTTAATTATTTTTACTAACATAAAAATTAATTCTTTTTATAAAAAAAAATCATAAAAATAATTTTTCATCCAACTAGATTTAGGTTATTTTTTATCAAGAAAATATTAATTTAATTAGTTTATGTAATTTTAGGGCAACTTTAATTCTTTTGTAAATAATTAAAACAAGTTAGAAATTAGGGTTTTGTTTAATTTAAATTCTATTTTCTTTTTCTTAAAAATAACAAAATACAAAAATAGGTCATGTAATTTAATTTTATTCAATTTAATTTCATTAGTAATTAGGTTTTTGCATATTTAATTCAAACCTTATTTTTCTTAAAAATAATTAAAAACAACAAAAATAATTTTTCTTTCAATTAGGTTAGACGGGGTCAAAACCCTATTTCTCTCTCGTTCTCTACTCATCGCGCTTATTTATTTTTATAATATTGATGTAATTGCTCACAGGATGTAATAGATTAATTAGGTATTTTTTCTTTTCATTTATCATTTTTTATGGGTTGTTTTTGGCTATGTAGTTAATACTCGAAGCCTTGTAATAGCGTAGCTTTACTTTCTTCACTTTAAATTCTTGCAAATATTAAACCGTTAGATGTATGGTATCAGGGTTGCATGACAAGAATGTATGTTAAATTTAAAACGGTTAGCAAACCCTATATGTGCAAAGATAATAACTTGAAATTGAATCACTCGCACATGCGCACTCCTAGGGTATAATCTCGCTTCGGTTGCCTTCGGTAAACGATTATTAAGTATAGGGTATTTTAGTGGTCGCTCTCTTGTCTAAACAAAGATCAAAGTCCCGTTCGGGAAAGTTGCCTCGGCATGGTTTCCTCGGATATGTTGCCTCTAATATTGATCTTAAGACATTAGGGTTATTACTAAGACATCCTAACATTGCTTTAGTGATCGTATATCCCTTTCGAATTGACTCTTAAAACTCCAACGACGATGCTACCTGCTCACTAATAGTGGGATAGCACTGTCTAAAGGAAACAAGAATATAAACATTCTCTTTTTCGAGTAGGTAGATTAGTTCTTAAGTACTTTTTCAAACAAAACAAACTTTTCCACACTTACACTCTTTTCAAACAAAGTTTTCAAAACGACTTCGTAACACTCTTGAAGATACAAGCAAGGGTTAAATTGAAGTAAAACAAAAAAATTTCAAAACACACAAACACGGAAGCAATTTTAAAATGATGAGCAAGTACCTAAGAGCCCATGGAAAATCACGGATAGAAAGGGTGCTAATACCTTCCCTTTCTATAATCTACCCCCGTACTCAAAATATCGAAAAAGGGAATTTTTTTTGTGCTTTTTTCCTTTCCTGTTGGATAAAATAAAAAGTCGGTGGCAACTCTTGCTTACCGCGACATTTTGCAAACACAAACGCAAAATGCAAACCAGCATTTCAAACAGTCCGGTTCTGGCCACCGTATCACACTATCTTACCATTGAATTGATAAGAAGCCCCATCGTTGGATGTGAAGGGACGGACGTTGGGTCATCGTATGACCATGATAGCTATGTTGTGAGATGATTTAGCATTTTTTCTTTAGGGACTAAGATCATTTCGAAAGGCAACTTTGATAGCTTCAATGAGGGACTATGATCTTACATTTTTGTTTGTGCTAAGACAACCCACATGCATAACATGACCATTCTTTGGGCAACAAGTGGAGATTACCCTAAGGGTGCATGTGTGCAAGTGTGTTTGATTGCATGCATTTGTTTTTTATTTTTGGTGGTCTACTTATTGGTTTTATCTTGCCATACACGCCTAATTACTACACAGTATAAGGAAACTGTCAATTGCGGAAAATGAAATTCTACGCTATTACAATATTTAGGGGATGGGGGTACATATTTATGAATGGGGGTTGCAAGTAAAAATAAAGTCCTAAATTACTATTACAACCATATTGAAATGCATAAGAATGTACAGGAAAATATGAAATAAAATTTTCTTGTTTTAAGAAAATATTTTTGATCTTTTGTTTTAAGAAACCAAAAATAAAGTGTAAAGGAAATATTTTTGCTATTTGCTGATTAATGGAGTGAAGAGCAATAACAAAAACAATGGAAAAGAAAAGGGGAATCAGCGTGTTGCTGATAAAATGAAGTCAGAGGTTCTGACCCTTGCACGCTGCAAAACAGAAACCTGTTAGTGAAAATGTATAGGGTCAGAAGCTCTGAACCCACTGGGAACGTAGTAGTTCTCAGAAGTTCTAATAATATTGGCAGCAAAAACAAGCTTCATAAGTTCTGATACCACTGGCCACAAAACGGACTTCAGAAGTTCTGAGACCACTGGCAGAACTTGGTTTTTCTCTATATGCTAGTCAGAACATCTGTAATTTGGTTATTTCTCCATAAAACAGAAGACATTCACAGAACAGTTATAGCAGGTACCATAGCGTTTCAGAAGATAAGAAATATCAAAACTATAAATCAGAGGCAATCATGCATTTTCTAATCCTAACTGAGTTCTAGTTTCTTCAAGAAGCTCTGAACTGGTCTATTCTTTACTTAAGCAGGCAGGTGCACGAGATCTCAGAGTATGTACAACATCAGCAACATGATATCTACATTGTATTTTTTAGCATGTAAATCTGGTAATGCTTAAGTGATGTGGTGAGGGTCAGCAGAAACTTACCTTGCCACTAGAAGAAGTTCTGTGAACCGGAGCTAACCTCAACTCTGATGACGCTCTGAACCAGCTTCTTCACGTACTCAGTAAGTTGAAAGTTTTCAACTTATGGGGATGGAAAGGAGCTGATGTTCTGATTTCTTTGAGTGGGTGGATGGAAAATGTATAGCAATATGAACCCAATAACTTAAGCAGTTTCCAACGTGTGGATCAGAAACTGTGGGGATGTTTTTTTTTTAGTCAAGAAATGATTTAGAACAAATGGAGTTTTGAATGTAGGGAATCAAAAGTTAACAAAGTTTTACGTGCTATGTTTATAGTTCTTAGAACTCTTGGAATTTTGGCAAGAATTCAAGGCTTTTCTTTCTCAAAATTTTGATCTCTTTCACCAATTTTTCTCCTACCCCTTCTCAGTGACCAATGGTGTTCTATTTATAGGCAAAGTTTTTGTGTTGTTTGAAATGTCAAGTAGCGCCAACATTATACACTAGATGCTGACTTGCTCTTGAAGCAAGTTCTAAAAAAGGTATGATGGCTTACAGTTTTTAGCTTAGGCTGGAGTAACAAGCAAGGATTAAGGAAAAGTGAACCTACAAGCGAATTGTAGCGCATGGGCCCTTGCCTAATCCTGCATAAAAGTATTTCTACACTACACGTGGAGAGATCCTTTGGACAAAGACTCAAAAGTTGTTGTGAGCATTAATGAGCATTAAATGATGATGAGATTTTTCAAAATATGAAATCCTGTAATGTGAGATTTTGCATCATTGTTTAACTCTGGATCAGAAGTTCCATTTAGGACAAACATCCAGCTTCTGATCTTTATTCTTTGTTGCCTCAGCATGTTCTGAAGGATTCCCCAGATTTTCCAGTAAACTTCTTTGATTTTCCTCTGAAAACTCTGAATTAGAGGTTCTGCTTCAGTGTAGCATCCAATCTTCTGATCCTCTTACCTTCTGGCTCCAGCATGTTCTGAAGGAGATTTCAGGCTTCGTATTACACTTGATTGCCTTCTTTGCATTACTCTAGCAAACTCTGACTGAACTTGCGTAGATGCTGAAAAGCCATGTTCTGACTAAAGATTATGTGCTGAACCACGCTTATAACTTCTGACTGCTCCTGCCTGGAGGCTGGCTCAGAAGTTCAGAAGTGTCATTTTTCTTAAATACTTTAGAAAAATTCTAAGTATTTAGAATTTATCTTTTCCAAGGTAAAATTTGACTTTTGAACTTCTTGATGAAACAAACTTCATATTCCAACATGTCTTGATGAAATATGATTTTTTTGAGATTTGATTTTGATCCAAAAGTCAAAGTTTGACTTCTCAGCGTGTAAATGACCATTTTGCCCTTGTGAATGGCTTGCTTGGAAAGAAATGATAATACAAGGCTTGGATTTGTATAAGAGAAAACTTGAGGATCCAGGGTGATTTCTTGAGAAATGAGAGGGCAAATTTTGGGGTACAACAGTCGAAAAATGCGTATTCTTGTTGGCCAGTTATTGTAACTCCTTACAATCTCCCTCCTGAGATGTGCATGACAAAACCATCCATGTTTTTGACGTGCATCATTCCAGGGCCTTCCAGTCCAAAAGCCGGAGTCGATGTGTACTTACAACCTTTAATTGATGATTTGAAGAGGTTGTGGATTGGAGAGTAGACTTATGATATATCCTGTAAACAAAACTTTACTTTGCGAGCTGCCTTGATGTGGACCATTAATGACTTTCCAGCATATGGCATGTTGTCTGGTTGGGGTACGCGTAGAAAAATGAGTTGTCCTCATTGCATGACATACACCAAACCGTTTACGTTGGATAAAGGGGGGAAAAGCTTGTGGTTTGAGTGTCACCGCAGATTCCTACCAACAAATCATCCCTATAGAAGAAACAAGACAAATTTTAAAAAAGACGAACGAGTAACAGATCTACCTCCGCCTCGATTGTCACCAGGTGATATATGGAATCATGTTTGTGAACTACCAAAATTTACAGATACTCGAAAAGCATGTAGAATTGAAGGATATGGAGTCACACACAATTGGACAAAAAAAAGTATATTTTGGGACCTCCCCTATTGGAAAGATAATTTGTTGCGCCATAATCTTGATGTTATGCATATTGAGAAGAATTTTTTTGATAATGTATTTAACACAGTGATGGATGTTAAAGACAAAACAAAAGATAATGAGAAGGCTAGACAAGACATGAAAATTTGGTGTAACGGAAAGAGTTGGAGTTGAAACCTCAACCGAATGGAAAATTATTAAAACCCAAGGCTTATTTTAGTCTGACTTCCCAAGACGCTAAAGCGGTTTGTCGATGGTTAAAAGATTTGAGAATGTCAGATGGGTATTCTTCAAATTTAGAAAGTTGTTCCGACGCTAACACGGGGAAGTTGCATGGTATGAAAAGTCATGATTGCCACGTTTTTATGGAACAATTGCTACCAATTGCATTTGGTTCACTACCCAAACATGTGCTTAATCCACTAACTGAAATTAGTTAATTTTTTAGAGATATTTGTGCGTCAGGTTTAAGAGTGGATGACATCATTAAGTTGGACCGAAACATTCCACTCATTCTCTGTAAGTTGGAACAAGTATTTACGCCTGCTTTTTTTGACTCCGTGGAGCATCTACATATGCATCTTGCATATGAAGCTTATCTTGGTGAACCTGTTCAATATAGGTGGATGTATTCGTTTGAAAGGTTCGTGGGTGATTCAAAGTTATCAGTGAAAAATAAAGCTAGAGTTGAAGGATCTATATGTGCACATTACTTGCATAGGGAAACATCACATTTTTGCAGCCATTATTTCAATCACTTGATGTTAACTCCTAGAATCATACAGAATAATGTAAATGTCAACAAGAGGAGTCAATTCACCTTATCAGTCTTCGGGATTCCAAGTCATCCCTCTGGAAAGAAGGGTGTGCATTGGTTGACCCAAAAAGAAATGCAATCGCACATGTCCATGTCTTAATCAATTGCCTTGAAGTTAAACCATATCTTGAGTAAGTATACCCCAAATGTTTAATTTTCTTTGCAATTTTAATATAAAACTTATTATCTTGAAACTTATAGTGTGTTTCTTTTTAGGGAATTTAATATCGCCTATTTTCATAGTGCCGATGTACAATCAACATCCTGTGTCATCCATGCCTAATTTCCAACATGGTTCAAGGAGAGATTGTCTAACATTGTTGCACTGACTCCAGAAATACTCCATTTGAGAAACTTGCCTGAAGGTCCTGTTCAAAGCGCAAATGAATGGCACATATACTTCGTGAACGAATATAAATTTCACACTGAGACATGGACTGAAGGGAAAAAAACCATAAACAGTGGTATGTTTGTAAAAGGAGTTATAGATGGCGGTGAAGATGACTTCTTTGGCTTTGTTAAACATATCTACGAGTTGGTATACAATTACTTGGACTCGAAATATAAATTTGTCTTGTTTTATTTTGAATTGTAAAATCCAACTAGAGGCACAAAAATAGATAAGTCATATGGTACTGTTGAGATTCAAATGGATCGGAGGTACAAAGAGTATGACCCTTTCATAATGTCACATATTGTTAGGCAAGTTTATTATGTTCCTTATCCTACATTTGTACCACGTAAACGAGGATGGTGTGTTGTAACAAAAACAAAACCGCTGGGTCATATTGAAACTGGCGATCTAGTGGAAGATGTTGCTTACCAAGATGATGAAGTTGAGCAAATTAATGATGTGATTGCATATGAACAAATTACAAGTTTGTCTGATACAACAGTTGAGGGGCATCAAGTTGATGCGTCTATATTGTTGGTTGATAATAATATGGACGAATAGCATGATGAAGAGTTTGGATCCGAGGACAATATCACATCAGATGATGAGAATGATATAGATGACGAGCATGAAGATTTAGAATAATGAACTATTTATTGAATATGTTAATGAATATATGTTGATGAGAATAATGAATCATCTATTGAATATGTTAATGAATATGTATTGAAGAGAATGTATTTTTAAATTTAGTATATATATATATTAACTGTGTATTCTATATAAATAGGTAGAATGCCACCTCGAACTAATAAGAGTAAGGATAGTGGTAAGAAGTCCCAACACTCAAGGTTAGTAACATGTGAGGTACCTCAGTCGGTCATATGCCCTCCCCCGCAGAGTCAGGTCGATCCTATGTTCATGGCCAGTACTCAACCTTTTGTGCCATTACTCTCCTCTCAGAGTATGCCATTTCCATCTAGGAGTTCTTCTTTTATTAGCCCGTATGAGGTACCATCTTTTGTTAGGTCACCTGGTTTTCTTTTCCCGCAGACCCAGATGCCCTCATCCTTCCAGTATTTTGGAGGACCCAGTTTTCCACATCCCACACAGATGCCCTCATCCTTCCAACAAACTGGAGGCTCCAACACCCCACATCCCACACAGATGCCCTCATCCTTCCAAGAGACTGGAGGATCCAATACCCCATATCCCACACAGACTGGAGGATCCAGCACCCCACATCCCACACAGACTGGAGGATCTCGCACCCCATATCCCTCACATGTACCTGCACGTGAGGATGATCATGCGCAACCAGATGATGATGATGATCATGTGGATGGAGATGATGATGTGTTAGATGGAAATGATCTTCGAGGGAATGATGATCCGAGTGAGATTCATGTCATTGACGAGAGATTTTGGATTTGGCCCGAAGGAAACTCGTAAGTTTCTTATTTATAAATTTTTATTTACGAATACATTTTCATTTTTAATATAAATTTATATTTAATATTGCTAATTCAAATTATTGTTGTTTAGTTTCTCGCAAAGTCGGACTGCTTCCAAAGTTATAAATTATATAATTCAGCAGATGTATAAACAATTTTGGAAGACCTTCAGAGATGTAAAAAATAAAGAAGTTTGGTTTAACAAATTTAAGGTATAATTAATTTATTTTTTAGTTATTGTTATTTAAATTAATTTTTCATTATAATTATCTAATTATTCATTTTAATGTCATACAATTTTGCAGGAAAAATGTGTGTGAGACCCATTGAACGAGAAGATGATGAAAAAAATTATTATGGCAGAACCTCAAGACGACTTTTTGACATAATATGGCGTGTTATAGACGATTGGGAACTTCAGGGTATCCATCCCAATTGGATAGGGAAATAGGTTTTTGAGGAACTTCTTAAATATTGGGAGTCACCCGAATTTCGGGCTAAATCTAAAAATTTTAAGAAGATGAGGGTATCTGAAAAAGGGGGTCGCGTTAATGCAGTTGGAAGTATAAGTGCCACAGAGCATGTTCGACACATGGTAAATATTATCACTTTTTAAATTTATATTTTGACTCTTAATATATTTTTTAAGTAATGTTAATTTTACTATTAATTAGACCAAGAATTTGGGGAGACCTCCATTGATGATTGAGTTGGTTAAAAAGACTCGAACAAAGAAAATCAGAGATTTTATTGACGAACGCATTCTAAAAGCCTTCGTAAGTTATTTAATTTAAGTTGTTATTTAAATTTTTTTTTATTTAATGATAATTTTGTGTCGTGATTATCACGTGGCAACTGATAAACTGTGACGTAAAAATCATGTGGCAATTGACAAGTCTTGACGTTAAAATCACGTGACAACTTTTTAAATATAATATAATATAATATAATTTAATTTAATTTAATTTAATTTATTAAATATTTAACTTAATTTTTTTATTGAATGTATAGGAGGATTATCAAACATTGCTCACAAATTTTCTGATTCATAATCCTCAATATACTCCGGGAGAGGGAGAGCTGCTTCATCTAGATGTGGATTTTTATATTTGGGATCAAGTCATTGGCGGAAAAGACCCTAACGGTTGTTTTTTTGGTAGTGGAAATTTGGCAGACTCCTTGAGAAGTGGGGATAGAACTCTATTTCAAAGAGTTAGAGATGGGGAGGGGGGTCACGTCAACCAAATTTGACACCGAAACAATTTGAAACAGTAAACAATTGGTGTTAAATGAGGCGAGACGCGAGTCAGCACAACGTGAGGCGGCAATGAAAGTCCAAATGGAGGCCCAAGTGGAGGCAATGAGACAAGATCAACAACGACAAATGGAGGTCATGGCGAAGAGGCAGGCTGATATGGAGCAACAAATGCGATAATTTATGGAAGGGTTTGGTGGAAATCAAAATTTTCGTGGTCAAGAGCCGGAGGATGACGAAAGCGAGGATGATTTTGACATTGACAATTATACTAACCAAGATGACCCGTAAACTTAATTTTTTTTTATTTATTCACGTTTAAATTTGTGTACCATACTAATTAATTAGTTCTTAAATTTATAATTTTAGTTTATTAATTTTATTATATTAAATTTAATATATCAAATTTATTAAATATTAAATTTATTATATATTGAATTTATTAATTTAATTTATTATATATTGAATTTATTAATTTAATTTATTATATATTGAATTTATTATATGTTAAAGTTATTAATTTAATTTATTATACTGAATTTATTAATTAATATTATTAATTTAATTAATTATATAAAGAAAAAAATCTAGTTATTAAATTTAAATTAAAAAAAATATTAGCGACGTGAATTTCACATCACAAGTTGTGACGTGAAATTCACATCGCAACTTATGATTTTCACGTCACTAGTTTGTGACGTGAAAATCACGTGGCAAATAAAGCCATTTTTCCTGCTTTTACACCTGCTTTTCCTGCAAAAGTGAATATTCCTACAAAATATGTTGCGACGTGATTTTCACGTCAGAACTTAGTGACATGAAAATCACGTCGCAAGCAATTTGCCACCCTCTTCTCAACCACGTAATCATTCACGTCGCTAATAATTAATTGTGACGTGAATTTGTAAGTTGTGACGTGAAATTCACGTCGTAAATGAGAGTTTTTTATTGGTAATATATGTGTTTAATTTATGTGAACGGTGAAGTCTTATTTTTATGTACTAAATAATGTCTTGTTTGTGTACTAAGTAAATTTCTATTAAGTGAAAAAATATATGACTATCGTTAGTGTTATTGTTATTGTTGTGTGTTAATTAATAATTAAGCTCTTATTTGTGTTTTGAATAAGATTTTGTTAGTGGAAAAGACTTTATTGTTGTTGTGTACTAATTAAGCTCTTGTTTATGTATTAAATAAGGTTTTGTTTATGAAGTAAATAAAATAAAAAATCTGTGTAGTAAATAATTGTGTTAAAAATAAACTTCAATTTGACACGTGAAAATGACATTAAAATTATAGATTCTACAATGACAATAACACATATAAAAGAAACATTTTTTATACTTAAAGAAACCAGCCACATAAACCAGCATATAAATGCAAGACATAATAAAAATACTAATAATTTAAATTTTAAAAAAATTCTATTGAGCATCATCTTTTGAAAACTGCGTCAAAAGAGGTTGAGAAATGTGAAAGAGTGGAACTAAAAGAACAAGTTCTAGAGAAATGTTGCAATTCAATCTAAATCCAACTAACCGCTTAACTCCTCTATTCCAAACTTTTCCAGACTCATATCTTAAATTTGTCCATTTTATTTTCTCCAATTAAATGATTTCATATTTTATGTTTGAAATGGTCAAACCATTGTTAAAAAAATATGTAAATGATACTACTACTAAGAGCATCTCCAATGGTGCAACTCAAATTTGGGTTCTTTGCGCGACCTATTAAACCACGTCAGCTCGAAGCAACCCAACTAGTTTTTCACTCCAATGGTGCAACTCTAAAGAATTCATAATGGATCCCACAACTTTACTTTATATATTAATATTTTATTTATATTAAATTCTATATCATTTAAAATAATAATTTTAATTATTTAAATTAAAATTTATATAAAATAAATAAAATTCAAATTAAACTTATAATTTAAAATGATAATTAAAATTAATTTCAAATACATTATATATAATTAAAAACAATAAAAATAAATAACATCACATAAATTAATCAAACTTAAATTTCATCATCTTCATGTCCAAAACGTTCCCAAATATACTCGACTAGATCTCCTTGAAGTTGACGATGAACTTGTTTTTCACGAATATTTGCTCTTCTTTGTAGTCTTGTTGCAAGATTCGGATGAGGACCGCTAAATGTTTCAGTTGTTGAGTGATTGTTATCCACATTATCATAAGAGTAATCAAAATTACCTCCATATGTATGTCGTTCATCTTCAACAATCATGTTGTGCAATATGATGCACGCATATATGGTATGTTTGAGGGTGTCCATGTGCCAGACACGCGCTGGGCCACGTATAATTGCAAATCGAGATTGAAGCACTCCAAATGCCCTCTCCACATCTTTTCTAGCTGATTCTTGATGTTGAGCAAATAATTTTTTCTTCTCTCCTTGTGGCATTGAAATGGTCTTCACAAATGTAGCCCACTCAGGATATATATCATCGACTAAATAATACCCCATATTATATGGTGTTCCATTGATTGTATATTGCACATTGGGAGCATGTCCTTCCAAAATATCGTTAAACACGTTGGATTGGTTTAACACATTAATGTCATTGTTTGAACCAGCAATACCAAAAAAAGCATGTCAAATCCATAAGTCCTGTGATGCCACTGCTTCAAGCATGATTGTGGGCTTTCCATGATCACCTCGACAAAATTGTCCTTTCCATGCAACAAGAAAATTTTTCCACTCCCAATGCATACAATCAATGGAACCCAACATACCTGGAAAGCCACGTGACTCTCCCATTTGTAAAAGATCAACATCAGTGTTGTTAGGCTTTCTCAAATACTCAGCCCCAAATACAACATTCATGCCCCGAACGAATCTTTGTAAGCACTCAATTGAAGTGCTTTCACCTATTTAAACATATTCGTCTACAACGTCAGCAGGAGACCCATACGCCAACATACGAATAGCAGATGTACATTTCTGCAATGGTGAAAGA